>JAENPR010001093.1:0-220153 GCA_018135685.1 Themeda triandra | reverse complement strand
TAATAATATATATATAATATATATGTGTTTATGAATTCTTGAATAGATTAGTAGGTTGAATCTATATTTAATACCTTAAATAAATATTTAAAGATTAAATTGTCAATACAAAGATCCAAGTAAAAGCCAAATCACACATAATGATAGAGGTGCTAGAAAAGGATGCATGAGTAAATCTATAACTCGGCATGTGATGACAACTGGGATCAAATAGGTCCTACTAGTGATTAAGTTATGATGGTTCCCTACATATCACTTTGGTATGTCACGCTCTATGCCCAAGTAGTTTATTTGATGGGGGACTAAGTACTTGCATGATGCCTAGTGTTAGTTCTAGATGCACTAGTTAGGCTCATTAGGTTATTAGGTTATAAGTTGTTACTAGGCTCCTTAAGCATCGACTTAGCATCATAGGTGTCGATGTGGCGGTCCTCTAGGGTTACTCTAGGATTGGGCATATACTCATGATAGGGCATATGAGGTAGGTTAATCTCTAGTATGGATTAGTGAGGGTTCATCTAATGGAGTAGCTAAGTAGCTAGTTACTCAAGTGTAGGTGGTCTCTATTATCAGGGCATAGGGTTTAATGTGTGGACATACATATGAGCATACACCATACATTGGTAATATCACTACTAAACCTAGTAGGGGTTCATTAGGGCGTTAGGTTCAAGACCTAGGGTTCTCACTAGGGCATCTCAAGATTAATGGTTGGTCATAGGTCCCGCTGGTTAGATGTGATGTCATTCTAAGAACTCATCCATAGGTGATATAAAGGAAAGCATGGTATGTAAAGGTCATGTCATTAGGATATATGTGCTCAATTTAGGGTCTAATCACATGTGGCTTAAGAGATGTTAAGACACATGTGATGGTGTTATATTATAGTGCTTAGAATTTAAACTTGAGTGAGTGTAGGTGAGATTTCCTACAATACAAGCAACAAACAATGGATTATTTAGAAAAAAATTTTGTAGTTGGGATTTTTGGTGTTCGTAAATTTTCGGGTTGTTACATAGCATGTCGGCGCATCTCCAAGGGATTGATTCGCGTGTTTGGGAGATCTGTGAGAATGCGGACTACGTGGTACTTGCTGCCCGTGTTGACCAAGCACAGATCGACCAACACAAGGCGAACAATACCGCAGAACTCGTCTTGTTCTCTCGCTCTCTCTTTGCAAGAATTTGAGCGTTTTTCGATTGTGCAACCGCCGAGAGATCTCGGCCTAGAATGCGTAGCGATCATGAGGATACTGTCCATGTCAAGACCAGACTCTATGAAACACACAAGCGAGAGTATGAGAACTTTGTTCAAATCGATGGTGAATCTGTTGATTCTTTATTCACTCGCTTCCAAACCATCGTGAACAAGATGAGGGCAAACAACCATCAGATGCCCTATGACGATCATCAGAGAGCCCTTAAGCTTCTATATGCACTTGATCGGAGGGTTTGGGAAGTGAAGGTCTCGGCGATTATCGAATCACCCAGCTACGAGACTCTCACCGTGGATGAGCCGTTCAGCCAAGCTCAAGTCCACCGAGATTGATCACCGTACGCAGCGAGGATCGAAATCCGTCCGCCCCTACCATGGCTTTGGTCTCGTGTACAGAGGTTCAAGTTCTTCTAACCCTTCACACTGTCTCTTGCCTTGTCGTCTTTGGTTTCGGCTACGAGGAGCATATGGAGGCTCTTGGGGACGACGAGCTCGCTTTGGTGATCGCCGGTTCTCACGGTTTCACAACAATCGCTTGAATCGCCGGCGTGGCATCACCAAGCAAAGCTACTTCGGGTGTGGAGATCCCAACTACATCGCCAACTGCCCCAAAGCCGACAAGAACTCCTACAACAAGAACGACTACGGCAAGCGCAAGGACAAGCACGAGTCCTCTTCCCACAAGTACAAGTACAAGTACAAGGGAGGATTCGACAAGGAGGCCATCAAGAAGAAGTACCTAGTGAAGCATGAGGCGAAGCAGTGAGCCTTCCTCGCATCGCTCAGTGACCTCGATGACGACTCCGACAGCGGCTCACCCCCAAGTGATGATGAGGCCGAGTGGAAGGTCGAGAACAGGTTCAACGGGCTGTGCTTCTTCGCCGACTCCAAGCTTGGAGGCTACTGCACCATGGCACTCGACGAGTCTACCACAAGCACTGAGTAGAACATCGACCCCGAGCCTGAGGTAGAACCAACTCTCGAGTCTCCCACTGCTGAGCTTGAGTCCATGGATGATGTCTTGCTTCGTCAAGATAATTTGCTTAGACAAGCTGCTCGTGAGCGAAAAGAGTATAAGTCTAAGTGGGAGAGTGCTGTTAAGGAGCTTGAGTTTGCTAGGGCATCTGTAGCTATCTCTGATGAGTCTAAATGTGATGCTTGTGCTATTCATATGACTAACCTTGCTGATGTGCAATCTAAGTATGTGGCTTTGGTAGATGAGCTTGATGAGGTTAAGGCTAAGTTTGCTTCTGTGAGTCCTTGCAAGTCTTGTGCTGAGTTACAGTCTGCTCTAGATGAGAAAACTGCTAGGATTGGTTTACTTGAGAAGTCTAGCATGGTTACTAGGTGTGCTTGTTGTGAGGCTTTGGAGCTAGAACTGACTCTTGTAGGCATGACAAGAAAAGGGCCGAAGAAGAAATCACAAATCTTCGGTCCATGCTAAGTTGGTTGTCTTGCAAGTGAGCCACAACCTTGGCATGATGATGAGTCGGCTCAAGAGGGAACTGACACAATAGGATTAGGCTTTGCTATAGGTGGGAAGGGTGAAAATGTTTTTGGTAAGGTTAGTGATCACAGTGGTCTGAGTGCATCTGAGAAATCCACCAAGCCTTCCACTACCCCCAAGTTGATCAAAATCACTCCATCACAGCCTAACAAGCCCGATGTGAGAGATGGTGTGTTTGAGGAACCACCCAAAGCTCCACCGTCAAAGCAAGTGTGGACTCCAAAGCCAAACCACCTAAGGAACCCACTTGACACACATCTCGACATCTCTATTAAACCCCCTCCAAAGAACAAGCAAACCCAAAGAGTGAACCATACCCATGAGAGAGTGAGTCAACCACCACCCAAGAGAGAGGTGTATCACTGTGATTATTGTCACCATGATGGTCACTTGTTTGAGTTCTACTTTCGGAGGAAGAGAGATGAGCGGCATGAGTATGAGCTTTTCCATAACTCTACTCATGGTGTGTTTGCTCCACGCTTTCAGAGGCACAGTGCTAGGCCTAGAGGTGCAACACCTCAAGGACCTAGGCCTCAAGGTGTGAGACCATGAGGTGGTCGTGCCCGGCGGGGTTTAGGTCCTCCTTATGACCTTGGATCTCGTGACCGTGGCTTTCAGTCTTACAGGTTGAGCGGACCACGTTTTCCTCGTCATGGTGATCGCTCCACTCAAATGGGACATGGCTTGTATGGTGCTTTTGCTGACACTTCTCATGGGCGAATGAGCCAACACTGGTTTACTCCTCAGTTTACTAACCCCAGTGTTGGATCATTTGCTCATCCCATGTCTCATTATTGATGCAGGATGAAGGGCTGGAGAACACGTGGCTCATTGATTTCAGTTGCTCTCGCCACATGACCGGAAACTCAAAATGGTTCTCTAGCTGTACCTAAATGAAGTGTAGTGAGTACATTACATTTGGGGATAACAGTAAGGGTAAAGTGCTTTCACATGGGTCCATTCGCCTGAATGAGAACTTTGTGCTTAAGGATGTGGCTTTGGTATCAAATTTGCACTTCAATTTGCTTTCCATTTCTCAGCTTCTTGATGATGGTTTTGCGGTTCGTTTTAAGCCAAGACTTTGTCGTGTTCTTGATGCTCAGGAAAACCTCGTTTGCAAGATTGTGCCTTTTGGGAAAGTGTTTTGAGCTGATTTTTCTCGCTCATTTGGTCTTTCTCGCTGTTTGATGGCTAGTTCCTCCTCCGAGCTCCGGAAGTGGCATCGCACTTGGTCACTTGAGTTTCGACTTGCTTGTAAGATTGAGCTCACTTGATCTAATTCGAGGATTGCCCAAGCTCAAGTTTGAGAAGGATCTTGTTTGTCACCCGTGCCATCATGGGAAGATGATTGCAGCTTCTCATCCTCCCATGAACCAGGTGATGACCAAGGGACCCGGTGAGCTTTTACATATGGACACTGTAGGTCCAGCTCGGGTCTGGTCAGATGGTGGCAAGTGGTACGTGTTGGTCGTGGTTGATGACTTTTCTCGCTATTCGTGGGTCTTTTTCATAGAGAGTAAAGATGAAGCTTTCACTCATGTTCATGACTTGATCTTAACGTTGCAGAATGAGTTACCAAAGCATGCCATGCGAGCTATCCGCAGTGACAATGGCACCGAATTTAAGAATACTCATTTTGAGACTTTCGCTCATCCATAGGTCTTGAACATCGCTTTTCCTCGCCGTATGTCCCACAACAAAATGGGATTGTTGAACGCAAGAATCGACCCTTGTTGAGATGGCCAGGACGATGCTTGATGAGCATAGGACTCCTAGGCGCTATTGGGCCGAAGCAATCAACACGGCATGTCACGTTTCAAATCGTATTTTCCTTCGAGCTTTCACGAAGAAGACTTCTTATGAGTTGCGTTTTGGCCGGTTACCTAAAGTGAGTCATTTTCGGGTGTTTGGTTGCAAGTGCTTTATCTTGAAGAAGGGAAACTTAGACAAATTTGAATCGAGATCTTCAGACGGGATTTTTCTTGGTTATGCATCTCATTCGCATTCTTTCCTATCTTTTTTTTTTTTTGGAAGGAGTACGTGACACGCCCAGCGCTAGGGTGCTGCCATTATTCAGCTCGCAGAACAAGGAGGGCCTCCTAAATTCCTTGTCTCACCTCACCCCTTCTCAGTTGTTGCATTGGGTGGTAGTACGTAGTGTAGTACCCCTCTCGCCCTCCCCCTCGCTCTCCTCTGCAACTCATCTTTCAGCTCCTTCCACACCTGTCCGCTGCCGCCCTGCACCTAGCTCCGGCCGGATCCGGCGCCCCGGCCAGAAGACCCTACCTCTGACCTGCATGTCCCCGCCCCTCCCAGGCTGTTACGCCTCCTCCAGCACTTCGTCGGGGTCGTCCCTCATCTGAGCGACCATATGTAACACACCATCGATTTATAACAGAGGTAGAGAAAGAGACAGAGCAAGGAGAGTAGCCAGCCAAGCACACAAAGATGTCTCCGTTGAGCACTGAAATGGGAAGATTCTTCAAGCTCGACCACATCACTCACACAGCCAACGTCGAGCTGTGGGTGGTGTTGACGACGCTGCTGCTGGTGGTGAAGTTCGCCATCGACTCCGTCTCGCCCTGGTACTTCAGCAAGCAGATGTTTGTAGCTGGCCAGTTCCTCGAAGGCCTGAACAGCTCCATGGTGCAGTACACGATCGGCATCATGCAGCTGTCGTCCACTAAGAACGACTTCTTCCAGGTATGGGCGGTGCTCATGGTCACTCTGCGATATAGTGTTAAGGTTGGCCGCCCATATGGTAGATCCAAGAAGCTAACCCTGTCCGACATGATGTCCTCCCTCTGGACAGCTAATCTCCTCCGGAGCAAGACTTCTATGCTTTTAGTTGCCGTCCCTCTTTGGTTGATCTGGTCCTTCAACGCGCTTCGCATAATAGGATATTTCGTAGCCTCCGAGAGGGCATCTAGGACAAACAAGGAGAACCTGAGGCTTGTGACAGATTACATGAGGTATGAGCATGAACTTAGCACGGGCACTAACCCTGACCCAGTGACGATGAGAGGATACAAGTATCTTGTGTACGGGGAAGACATGCAAGAAAGGAGAGTTGAGGCTCCCGATTTCAGGTTCAGATTGGACGTTAAGCACGAGAGGCTCATCACAGCTGAGAGAGTCTGGAGCCTTCAGGACGACGAGCTGTTGGGCCTGGGCGACCGCGCGGACGCCCAAAACAGGCTCAAGGACGTCTGCCTCTCATTCGCGCTGTACAAGCTGCTGCGACGCAGGTTCCACAACCTCCCCTCACATGAGGTTGCCCAAGACAAGACGAGGCAGCTCATCCTCAATGGTGTCCTCCACCAGCGGACCGGCAGTGACTCCTCCGAAAGGGCTTTCCGAATCACGGAGATAGAATTGTCCTTCCTCCGAGACAGCTTCCATGGCAACCACGCTGTCATGTTTGTGAATGGATTCCCTTCCCGGAGGCTGTTACTGTCGGTGGTGCTGGTCGCTGCCCTCTCATTTCTTGCATATCCTGTCTACTGCATACCCAGGTCTACTAGTATGACGAACCAAGAAGAGGCAGTAGTCACACATGGTGTTCCTGTTAGTTATGGCATCATCTTCCTTATTATTCTCAAGGAGGTATGGGAGATTTATGTTTATTTCTTCTCGCAATGGACCATGGTTTGGATGCTCTGCAACTACATCATGTCACCAAAACTTCAGTGTTCCTTGATGCGGGGGATGGTGAGACTGATGCACAGATTAATCACCAGGGGCCGATGGGACCAACAGGTGGGGCAGTACAACCTTTTGATCCAGTGTTCTAATTTGAAGTTTGCTTTGAGCATCCAGCGTCCTACAACTGTCAAGCTGCAGACCCAAGTTAAGAAGGCAATGCTCGAGTTTCTTCAGGACCTGCAAAGTCCACAAAGCCTGAGTTCCTACTTCCGAAATGCCTTCGGGGACAATCAAGCTCGCATCGAGCAGTTTTCATGGGCAAATAAATTTGAGGCTGACACACACAGGATACTAGTGTGGCACATAGCCACATGTCTCTGTGAGATTCAGCTATGTGGCAACACAGCCGCATCTCTCAAGCCTTTCTGCTTGCGACCAAGGCTTTTTGTCCATAGGTCAAAGATACCCACAGACTCCGAAGATTTGTGGGGTGATTATGTCGTCTCTGTGACCTTATCCAATTATTGTGCATATCTGCTTACTCGGAATCCAAGGCTGGTACCAGACAATGTCCTCGTGTGTACGAATGTGTTTTTTGCTGTTAAACATGAGGTCTATTCAGCCACTCGGAGGGATAGATCGCTGCAGGCCATCCATGAACACCTTGTGGGTAAGGTGGAAGCGGCCGACGGGAAGCATATGGCAACTGTGAAGATGGGCGCAGAGCTAGCGCGGCAGCTGTTGGAGACATATAAAGAAGATGATGCTTATTGGCAAATTCTATCTAAATTCTGGAGAGGTTTCCTTTTGCACTTGGCTGGGTCCACGAAAGCCGAGAGGCACAAAACACATCTCCAAGGACGCGGGGAGCTCATAACACACTTGTGGGCTCTGCTTTGCCATGCCGGCTTTCATGGGACCAGCGGCGATGAGCAAACATCAGATACAGAGATTGATTCAGATTGAGGATTACGGTTGACTTAGTTGCTGCTTAGATAATCTCCATCCATTCCAGGTTGTCTTTACTGTGGAACCATTTAAATTGCATTGAGAGATATATTGATGCATGTTCTTTGATGTCTTTACAAAATGGGTGATGATTCCTATTGTACAAGACTTGAGCACTGAAGCACTCTTCTGTTACAAGATGGTTATCAGCCTATGTACTGAATTTTATCAATAAATGTTTCAATGTTTTTGTCTGTGGGACTAAATAATGATTAGCATTGTATATTTATATGACATCAGCCTTTTGGATACCCTAATCCTTTATTTCCAATGAACCATTCATGGTTAATTTATTTATGTACAATGTATTGGTTCCCTCTTGGGATTAGCTATGCATCACATATATCAATTCTGATCAATAGTTAATACACACGGGTTGAACACATTGATGTCAAAAACCATACTTTTATTGATAACAGAAAACACATTTACAACAATTAAAATTTCCATAGCTTGGGGCATATGGTCTTACCCAAAAAACATCAAAGTTCTATTACAATGGTCAAAACTTACGGCTTCATTGTTATGTTAAAGGATAATCTTGTTCATGTATATCACCTATCTGCGTCTAGGTTCATGCCGTGTAGATGAGGCTTGTAGATTGGGTTGTTGAGAGTTTTGTGGAGTTTGTTGTAACATCTTGTACACCACGCAGGGGGTTATTCCTGCCAAATATAACATGCAACCGAGAGACCAAGAAGGTCATCTCGTTCTCTCCAATTCTTATATGGTATCGAGCTCTTTTTTCCCTCCGGAATAGAACCAGATGGGTGAAACTTCCGCCGCTGGCCTCACCGCCTTCTCCTTCGGCTTTCTGCCTGCAGTCTCCGAGAAGCTGAATCGCGACAACTTCAACATGCGGCACGCACAAGTCTCCTCCACCATCAAGGGCGCCCAGTATGCTGGGTACATCTGGCCTAGCGCCACTCCACCAGCGGCCTTCCTCGACGGTGCCGTTGACCCAGCCACGGGCAAGAAAGGCGACCCCATACCCAACCCCGTCTATGAGAAGTGGATTACCCAGCATCAACAGGTTCTCAGCTACCTGTTTTTGTCATTGTCCAAGGAAGTCTTTGCGCAAGTCTCCTCAGCGACCACCTCCTCCGACCTCTAGGCTCAGATCCAGGAACACCACGCCTCTCCCAGTCGCGCGCCCGCATCATCTCGACTCGCATGGCGCTTGCCACGGCCTCCAAGGGAGCGTCCTCTGTGGCTGACTACTTTGTCAAGATGAAGGGCCTCGCCGACGACATGGCTGCGGTGGGGAAGAAGCTGGAAGACGAGGACCTCGTCACCTACATCCTCACCGGCCTAGATGAGGATTTTGAATCCGTGTGGTGATGGCAGTCACGACACAGGTGGAACCGATTACGGTTCCCGAGCTCTATGCTCAGCTCATCAACCACGAGCAGCGCAAGGGGCTGCATCCCGGTGGCACACAAGCCTCCGCCAACACCGCCATGAAGGGTAGTCGCAACACCGGATCCTCCTCCAACAAGCCTCCGCCAACACCGCCATGAAGGGCGGTTGCAACACCGGATCCTCCTCCAACAACTCTCGCAATCATAGTGGCTGTGGGGGTTTTGGGCGCGGCAATGGAGGATGTGGCCGTGGTGACAACAACGATGGTCGCGGTGGTCCTGGCCGCAACTTCCAAGATGGTGTCTTTTGCCAGATCTGTGGCAAGGAGGGCCATCCCGCCTTTCGCTGCTTCAAGCACTTCGACAACAACTACAACGGGCCACTACAAAATACCTTGTCCTCGGCCTCAACCAGTTTGTACGGTGTTGATACGAACTGGTATATGGACTTCGGCGCCACCGACCACATCACCGGGGAGCTGGAGCGTTTGACCATGAGCAACAAGTACAACGACGCCGAGCAGGTTCATGCTGTAGATGGGGCAGGTATGGAGATAGCTCACATTGGCCATAGCACTTTATATTCCCCTAGTAGAAATCTTCATCTCAAAAATATTCTCCATGTTCCCCAAGCACACAAAAACCTTTGCTCGGTTAATTGTCTTACTAAAGATGATAACATTTTCCTTGAATTCCATCCAAATCATTTTTTGATCAAGGAGTAGGTGATGAAGAGAACACTCCACGGAGGAAAATGTGAAGGGGGCTCTACCCATTGCGTCCATCGTCATCTCGGTCTTCAAATAAACAAGTCTTCAGAGCTGTCAAGTCCTCGGTGTCTTTGTGGCATCACCGTCTTGGACATGCCTCCTCGCATGTGGTTTAGCAAGTCCTAGATCGTTTTTAGCTTACTTTTGTTGATGCTCCTAGTTCAGTTGGACCTTATTTTCTCATATGTATGGGGTCCTGCCCCTAGCTCAGTCGGACACTATTCCTACTATGTCAGTTTTACTGATGCGCACACAAAATTCACTTTGTGTTATTTGCTGCGACACAAATCTGAGGTGTTTTCAGTGTTTCATGAATTTCAAAGTTTAGTTGAACGGAAATATGGCCGGAAAATACGTGCTGTTCAAACTGATTGGAGTGTGGAGTATCAAGCCCTAAACTCTTTCTTTAAATGCATTGGCATTGATCATCATGTCTCCTGTCCACACGCACACCAACAGAATGACTCTGCCGAACGAAAGCACTGACACATTGTTGAGATGGGTCTTACTCTTCTTGCACATGCATCAATGCCACTAAAATTTTGGGATTCCAGCGTAGTCTACCTCATCAATCGATTGCCTTCTCTAGTCATTCACCATGAGACACCCTATGAGCGCCTACACCACCAAAAAACATACTACAATTTTCTATGCACCTTCGGCTATGCTGTTTGGCCACATCTCCGCCCCTATAATTCACGCAAACTTGCTTTTCGTTCCAAACAATGCGTTTTCATCAATTATAGTACTCTTCATAAAGGGTATAAGTGTCTTGATCCTAAATATGGCCGGGTTTATATCTCGTGGGATGTTGTGTTCGATGAACACGTCTTTCCCTTCGCTCAGCTTTACCCGAATGTCGGTGCTCTTCTCCATAAAGAAATCGAACTCCTACCCGATGTCCTTCGTCCTACTTCTACTTGCCTTGGGGATGTGAATTTGCTTGGACAACATGGTTCTTCTCCTACTACTACTAACCCCCGGAGCAAGCTTCGCTGATTCTTTGATTGATACAGGAACGAACGCCAATGAAATTCCTCTGAAAATGGTGTCCTCGTGGCGTGATTTCATGTGCCTCCCCGTGGGGGCAGCTCTAGATCCGAGGGGGATCTGCCTGCCATTGGTTCGGCACAGGTGGCAGCATCAGCCTCGGGATCTGGTGGCCAAGGCATGTCAGAGCCGCCTCGGTCGCACGTACGCGTCGTCCCGCCGACAAGCACTGCTGCCCCAGGATCTTCTACACCAGGTCGCCGCCACAGTCTCTCCGTCCACCGATCCCACGCCACAACCTGATCCCGGTGTGGGGACATCCGCTGCGGGTACTGGGACCACAGAGACCTTCATTGCGGGATCCTTTGTGGCTGCTGACGCTGAGACTGCACTTGCATCGACTTCGACTCCGTCCGGTGTTGCTGATGTGTCTGCTTCGTCTCCTCCACCACAACGCCCGGGTATGCATGTTGCAGCATCTACAGGTGAACCACAAACATTGAACCAAGCCCTTGCAAGCAAAGAGTGGGTAGCTGCGATGGACCATGAACATCAAGCTCTTCTCAGAAATCATACTTGGCATCTTGTTCTAAGGCTTAAAGGGAAGAATATTGTGGGGTGCAAATGGGTCTACAAGATCAAATGCAAGGCTGATGGGTCTGTGGATCGGTACAAGGCCCATCTTGTTGCTAAGGAGTTCAAGCAGTAGTATGGCATTGATTA
Source organism: Themeda triandra (assembly GCA_018135685.1). Lineage (NCBI taxonomy): Eukaryota > Viridiplantae > Streptophyta > Magnoliopsida > Poales > Poaceae > Themeda > Themeda triandra. The sequence continues at coordinate 208,934 of JAENPR010001093.1, read as the reverse complement.
TGAAGAAACTTTTAGTCTTGTGGTCAAGGCCACTACGATACGGCTCATTTTCTCAATTGTTGTATCGAAGGGGTGGTCACTTCGCCAACTTGATGTTCAGAATGCTTTTCTCCATGGGTTCTTGGAAGAGGAAGTATATATGCAGCAACCACCTGGATGTGTAGATAAACAGCACCCCACCTATGTCTACAAACTTGACAAGGCTCTCTATGGCCTCAAAACAGGCCCCTCGAGCCTGGTATGCCAGGCTCTGCAGATGGCTTGAAGCACCTGGTTTTGTTGCTTCCAAGGCAGACACTTCTTTATTCTACTATACTCGGGGAGGTTACACCATGTTTGTCCTTGTGTACGTTGATGATATTATTGTCGCTAGTTCCTCTCAACAGCCCACCAATGCTCTTCTCAAGGATTTACAGCAAGACTTTGCTCTTAAAGATCTTGGCAATCTTCACTATTTTTGGGGCATCGAGGTTACTAGGACGCCCAAGGGTTTCTTGCTGTCTCAAGGGCGTTATGCTGCAGATGTTCTATCCCGTTCAGGGATGGCCAATGCTAAACTTGTGGATACTCCTCTCTCCACATCAGAGAAACTCAGCTTGCTGGATGGTGATCAGTTGGGACCAGAAGACTCCACTCGGTATAGGAGTGTAGTTGGCGCCCTACAGTACTTAACCTTGACACGGCTGGACATTGCTTTCACTGTGAATAAGGTGTGCCAGTTTCTCCAAGAGCCAACTACGGTACACTGGAGCACCGTCAAGAGGATTCTATGGTATATTCGAAGCACTATCTCCTTTGGCCATTTGATCAAGCCGTCTAAGTCCATGATTGTCAGTGCCTTTTCTGACGCTGACTACGCTAGTTGTGTTGATGATCAGTGCTCCACTGGGGCTTTGCTATTTTCCTAGGAGATATCTTGGTTTCGTGGACAGCTCGGAAACAAGCTACTGTGTCACGCTCTAGTACCGAAGCTAACTACAAGGCTCTTGCCAATGCTACTGCAGAGATGATATGGGTAGGTACAGTAAATTTTGCAAGAATTGCGTATTCCACATCCTGTTGCTGCTCGCCTCTGGTGTGATAACTTGGGGGTGCAAATATCTCTCGGCCAATCCAGTTTTTAACGACAGAACAAAGCACATCGAAATTGATTTTCATTTTGTTAGAGAACGAGTTGCCAACAAGTTATTGGACATCCGATTTATTAACTCTACAGATCAGCTTGCTGATGGATTCACGAAGGCTATCTCTGGTGCCAAGTTATGTCAATTTAGGTCCAATCTTAACCTTATTTGTGGCTAAGATTGAGGAGGAGTGTTAAAGGATAATCTTGTTCATGTATATCACCTAGCCGCGTCTAGGTTCATGCAGTGTAGATGAGGCTTGTAGATTGGGTTGTTGAGAGTTGTGTGGAGTTTGTTGTAACAACATCTTGTACACCACACAGGGGGTCATTCCCTGCCATATATAATATGCAACCAAGAGACCAGGAAGGTCATTTTGTTCTCCCCAATTCTTATATAGGCAACTCGGTTGCGGACGTAACCTTCATCCTTAAGATTAAGACTATTCCTGTATTTCATTCTATGTATCCTTGTAGTCACTCATACGTAGCCTTCCTTGTGTGTCTAGCTTCCTTGTAGTCACTCCCGTGATTCCATCCACGGGTAGACTTCCTTGTAGTCACTCCTATAATTCCATGCATGGGTAGACTTAGATAACTTCATCCTTTTATATTCTATAAATTCATTTCTAAAAACGTATCACAACATGGTTTGAGTACATAAAGTACCAAGCAAGGCCCAATATAGATGGGGTTTAAGGTTAGGCATTTGGGGTGTTTTAGGTGGAACACAGGTTGGTTGAGAAGGGCTTAGAGCATCTCCAGCAGTTCCCCAATCTCACCCCTCATCCCTATAAAATTGTCATATTAGGGGAGATGGCTCATTTTTTCCTCTCCAGCAGTCTCCCAGTAGCCCTCCCATTTTTTGGTGGCCACCAAAAATCACCCCATCTTTGCTCAAATGAAGGGGGAGTTCCATCTCCGCCAATAAGGTAGGGCCCAACATAACTGTCTTCTTCAACATCCAGCCACCATGCATGAACATGAGCGAACAGGCCAGAGAGGCGTGGAGAGGCATGTAGTGCTCCATGGCGAGCCACTGCCATTGCTCCTCCACCAATGTGTAGCCATAGCAGCACAGTGAGGCCGCATCACAGAGCCTGATATTGCCCATCCCAAAGCTCCAGGCCCGCAAAGCTTGTTGGCCACGGCCGTACTCGTGATTCTAGCCGAAGGGGGAAGACGCTCGACAGCCGGAGCGGGTCACAACGGCAGGTGCACTCTGGCGACGACCCCGCGCTCGAGATCCTCCAACGAGGCCGAAAGTGGTGACCAACAGGGATGAGCAACGCTCGCAGGGGTAGGTGTGGGTGGATTTGCCGATCTGGTGGTGGGGAATACGGAGAAGGATGACGCAGAGGAGGGGAAAGTAAAAGAAAAAAATAGCTGACAGGTGGGGCCTACTGTATTGGTGATGAGTATTGGGGAACAACTAGAGTAACACCTCTCATGAACCCTAATAATAGTATTGGTGGCCGCCAATACATCTATACTGGCGGAGATGGATTTGGGAACTGCTGGAGATGCTCTTAGAGCATATCCAATAGTCCTCCAACCCTACCCCTCATCCCCATAAAATTGCCATATTGGGCGGTAATGGTCACTTTTTGCTATCCAGCAGTCCCTCAATAGCCCTTCTATTTTTTGATCGCCACCAATATCTTGCCCATCTCCCCTCAAATAAAGGGCGAGTTGCATCTCCCTTAATAAGGTGGACCCCACGACTAACAATCATCTTCTTCCCCACCGTGGCTTGAGGTTTTCCATGACAGCCATGCGGGCGCAACGGAGGACTACGACTTCGTCGCATGGCCTACCTGAGGGAGACGAGGAGGGCTAGAAGGGGGCCAGCGCCATCCCCGGCCATGGAGCATGCTGGAGCCGGTCGTGATTTGGCGGATGGTGGACCATCGCCTCGCCGCAGCTTGACGGGGGGAAGACCGTTGCCATGCCGCCGCCGCAGCCACCGCCTGCTAGGTTCGCCACCTCTGGCCCACACTGCAACGGCCATGGTGTTGAAGAGGTGGAGGTCGAGATCCCGCCGACCGCGGCCATGGCGCTGAAGAGGCCGAGGTCACCAGTGCGCATCAGCCATGTCGTGGCCAACTGCATGCCCGCCAGTGCGCATCAGCCATGTCGCGGCCATATGTGGGTCGATGCACCTCAGCCATGCCACCCGCTGCACAGACTAGATCTGGTGCGGGAGCTGCTCGTCGACGCTGGATTTTTGCTTGAGGAGTTGACGTAGACTCGACGAAGCAGCAAAGTGCGAGCCTAGGCAATGCTAGAGGATGCGGACTCGCTTCCTCCATGGAGTGCTCCTCCGCCCGCACGTGGTTCGGCGGCAGTGCATGTCACGAAGTCCCGACACGGGAGAAGATGGAACCGTAAGGAGAGAAAAGAAAAATAAATAAATATTAACTAACAGTTGGGTCTCACTTTTTGGAGGAGATTATTGGTGTTCTGCTACAACATACTCCCCCAATACATCGAAAAGTAATATTGGGCCACCCCAGCAATGCCCCCTACTATACCCCCTACTTCAGATTTGGGTAGTGGGCAGCAAAAACACACAGCTCTAGCACACCCCCTACGAGGCCCCCAAGTTTGTTGGCACCCTACTTTTCCCTCAACTCCCCCTACTGTTGTTGGGTCTCTACTACTTTTTCTCTCTCTTGCAACCAACGCGCACGACTTCACCTTCCCTTCCCCGACGCGTGTGGCTTTGTCTTCCCCGATGCAACCTCCAAGGCGACGGATCATCGGCCGCTCCACCCCGGCGCGAAGGCCCGCCAGCCGTCGGTCGCTCCTCCCCGGCGCTGTGGCCAGAAGGCAGCGCGGTGCCCTGCTCCTCATCTCGGGCAGCTAGAAGGTGGCACGGCGCCCTACTCCTCTGGCAGCCGCGACCTCTGCTCCTTCGATGGCGGCAAGCAGTGCTCCTTCAGTGAGCGTGGATCTCCGGAGCGAGCTCCCGATGCGGGCTTGCCCTGCCCCGACAGTGCCTCTATGGCCTCCCGATGCGGGCGCCTCCCCGGCCTCCCCAGCCTCCCGATGCGGCGACACGTCCTAGGCGAGCGCAGCTCACTGGCATGGGCGCAGCCAGCCTCCCTCCTTCCCGCACGCTGCTGGCTGTGCTCGTGAGGAAGAAGATGATAGAGGATGACAATTGGGCCCCACATATCATTCTCTACTAGGACAAATTTAGGGGGTCCAATTCAGGTAGTGTTACTGGAGCAAACAAGAAAATATAAATAGTAAAAAAATAGGTAGCAACCTAAACAGAGAAGTAGGGGTGTGATTTAGGTGGTATTGCTGGAGATGCTCTTATGTTTCAAAAGGAGAGTTTGGAAAGCTAGTGGGTAATATGGGTATATAGCGGTTTCAAGGTATAGAGGTTTCAAGATATGGTGTGAGAAAAGGGGTGGTTGGAGGAAAGGTGAACAGGATTCAAAAGTAGGGATTTTGAAAACAAAGAACCATTTGAAATATAGGAGAGTTTAGAAAAGAAGGATGATTTTCAAAACAAGAAATAAAACAAGATTTTGAAAAAATGTGCCCCCAAAAGAAGAAACAAAATAGATTTAAAAAAGGAGTTTTCAAAAATTGCGAGCAGACGAGAGCTTGAAGAGGTGCTGTAAAAAATAGAGAGAATGAGATTTTAAACCGCTATTAAATAGAGAAAACAAGATCTTGAAGACGGGTTATCATGGTTAGCCCTGGGGATTTGGGAGAAGTCATCATTGTCGCTAGTTCGTGGATATATCAATGGGGACTCAATGCTGCTTAAACGATGCCTGCCATTACCAAAAACCAAAAAAATGGACATGTCTCTTGCAAGGGCAAAATGGTGCCACGTCATAAATGTTAGTAATTTTTTCATATGTTTGGTAAAATTTAAGAAAAGTATATTTTTTTAGGATGCAGAAAATATACACTTTTTGTGTAGATTTGTGTTGCATGTGTCTTAGTTTAGAAGAAAGATAAAAAATAGAAAATAAATCAAACTAGAAAATTTAAGTCTGACGTGCTTGACCTAGCTACTACGGCAGTGGTGGGAAGGCTGGTGGCGAAGAATGGCATATATAGTAGGTTAAAAGAGTGGCTGGCTATGAATCGGATGGCTGCAGACTTGGTGACTTCCGTTGGCCATGGCTGCCTAGTTGGAGTCTGTTTAGTAGAGCTCTGGCTCCTATAAAATTAAGACTTGCTCTAATTTTCTGGAGTTCGAGCCTTCTCGAAGCAAAAGAGGCTTTCTATTTTTCAAAATGAATGAAATATACCAAATGTCTATATTGCCCCTATCTCCTAAATTTCAATACTTCATTAGCGGTAATCAAGATTTTACCACTAAAGAATACGAGTACTTTCCTTCAAAAGAATAACGATATTTTTTCTTTGAGACCCGGTCAAACGGGCCTTTTTCTGAGGTAGCAGGGGTAACTCGGATGAATGACATTGAATTCTCAAAAAAAAAAAAAAAAAAAAAAAAAAAAAAAAAAAAAAAAAAAAAAAAAAAAAAAAAAAAAACTCCTTGTAGACACTCCTGTGATTCCATGCATGGGTGGACTCAAATAACTTCATCCTTTTATATGTTTCTATAAATTCATTTCTAAAAACGTATCACAACATGGTTTGAGTACATGAAGTACCCAGCAAGGCCCAATATAGATGGGGTTTAAGGTTAGGCATTTGGGGTGTTGTGGGTGGAACATGGGTTGGTTGAGAAGGGCTTAGGGCATTTCCAACAGTTCCCCAATCTTATCCCTTATCCCTATAAAATTGTCATATTATGGGAAATGGCTCATTTTTTCCTCTCCAGCAGTCTCCCAATAGCCCTCCCGCTTTTTTGGTGGCCACCAAAAATCACCCCTTCCCCCCTCAAATGAAGGGGGATTTCCATCTCCCCCAATAAGGTGGGGCCCAGCATAACTGTCTTCTTCAACCTCCGGCCACCACGCATGAACTGAGCGAACAGGCTAGAGAGGCGTGGAGAGGCCTGTAGTGCTCCAGGGCGAGCCACTACCGCCGCTCCTCCACCCACGTGCAGCCGTAGCAGCTTGGTGAGGCCGCATCGCAGAGCTTGATGTTGCCCATGCCAGAGCTCCAGGCCTGCAAAGCTCACTGGCCATGACCGCACTCGTGATTCTGGCTGAAGTGGGAAGACACTCGACAGCCGGAGCGGGCCGCAATGGCAGGTGCACTCTGGCGACGACCCCGCGCTCAAGATCCTCCGACGAGGCCGGTCCGCGAGCCGCTACTCCTCGGCCCGCTGCGGCCATCGCCGCTGTCGCCGACCAGATCCACCGGCATGTGCTTGATCTCCAGCATGAGGTCGGTGAGGGAGAAGGTGTTGCGGGCGGTGCGCCAGAGCGACACGAAGATCAGCGTGAGGAAGTGGTGGCCATCTGGGACGAGCAACGCTCACAGGGGTAGGTGCGGGCGGATTTGCCGATTTGGTGGCAGGGGCGACGGAGAAGGACGACACAGAGGAAGGGAAAGTAAAAAGGAAAAATAGCTGACAAGTGGGGCCTACTGTATTGGTGATGAGTATTGGGGAACTGCTAGAGTAACACCTCTCATGAACCCTAAAATATTATTGGTAGCCACCAATACAGCTATACTGGGGGAATGGATTGGGGAACTGCTGGAGATGCTCTTAGAGCATATCCAATAGTCCTCCAACCATACCCCTCATCCCCATAAAACTGCCATATTGGGTGATAATGGTCACTTTTTGCTATCCAGTAGTGCCCCAATAGCCCTTCCATTTTTTGGTCGCCAACAATATCATGCCCATCTCCCCTCAAATACAGGGGATTTGCATCTCCCTGAATAAGGTGGACCCCATGACTAACTATCATCTTCTTCCCCACCGCGGCTTGAGGTTTGCCACGACAGCCATGGGAGTGCGACGGAGGACTACGACTTCATCGCATGGCCTACCTAGGGAAGACGAGGAGGGCTAGAAGGGGACCAGCGCCATCCCCGGCCATGGAGTGTGTTAGAGCTCTGGCTCGTATAAAAATAAGACAGGCTCTATTTTTTTGGAGTTCGAGCCTGAAAGGTCCCTTGGTTGGTTTTGATAATTGAGTGACAACTTCAGGATGAATTAATGTGTTTATGGTTGAGATACATAGGGATTAGTCCACAGGTACATGTGTGTGAGCAACATATGCCATGATGGTGAAAATGGTTTGGAGATGTTGCAAGGCTCACACATGTGATGATGAAGGAGCTCATTAAATATGAGACATAGACATGGAGTCATGTGACCAAGATGGTGAAGATCAAGATGAGGCTTGTCTCGATGGACCGATTAGATGTGTGAAGGGCAAGTCAAGGCTTTGAAGAGATGGACCAAGAGATGGTGAAGCTTGGGCAAGACTTGGCGCCGATGGACAGACTCAACGGTAAAGAGCAAGTAAGGTCAAGATCGATGAACCAAGAAGGTCATGTGATGATATGAAGTGGATCATATCATTTGGTGATCGTGTCGGTGCATCTGTTGCATTGGCACATTGAAGAAAGACGGTGAAAATGGAAATGTGCAAGGCAAAGGTATAACCTAGGGCATTTCATTTCACCGGTCATGAGGTGTGTAGAGAAGTTGATGACCGGATTTAGGATTGATAGCCGTACTATCAAGAGGGGCAAACTTGTTTGCATATCGGTCATCTAATGCCACTTGAGCGATCTAACATTGCGACATGCTAGGATCGAGTGGCATTGTGAGAGCAAGTGAAAATCCTTTGAAAAATGATTGTGAAAATGCTAACACACTTTCACATGGTGATGTACACTTGGTGGTGTTGGCACATTTGCAAGGGAGGCGGTGTTGAAGTTGATTATGATCAACTTGGAGAAGAGAGAGATTTTTTCGGTGTCCTCCTGACACGAGGATGACACTTGGTTTGGAAAACTGCTTTGATCCTTAATGTTTCGGATCAAGTGGCCATGTGGGTTGTGTAGCTGTCGACGAAATATCGGCAGTAGTCTACCAAGGGTATACCCGAGATAGTAGATGAGCGGTGAGGGCGCGCAGAGACTACGAGCTAGACGTCGAACAGAGAATGAAGACATCGAGGTTTACCTAGGTTTAGGCCGTAAGGATGCGTAATACCCTAGTCCTGCTCTCTGTTATGGATTGAATTGAGTTCGAGGGGGATCCTTGCCCGCCTTATATATCCGGGGGGCAAGGGTTACAGATCCTAAGATCTAAATTTGGTTGGTTACAAAGATTCGTATCCGCTAAGGATACGATAGTTTCCTAACTGACTAAGCTTCCTTGATCGCCAAGTTGCTTCATTCTTGTCTGCCTGGGACTCCAGTCAGGCATGGAGGCCCAATCGGCCTTGATCTTGCGGGCTGGCGCGGTCCGTCTGACCAGGCCCAAAGTGGGCCGTAGGAGTATACGGGTCTATACCCCCATAGCTAGTCCCAGAGGGCCATGGATCCTGAAGGAAAACACCGTCCTGACGCGTTCTGACCAGTAAGGCACGAAGTAACCAATGCAAAAGGTGACATCGACCAGCTTCCGACCTATTTGGAGAGCTTCTTTTGCAGTTCCGACCAGTTTCATCGAATGCCGACCACTGTGTTTGGTCAGGACAGGGTTGTTTTGAAGGATTTATGGTGCTCCAGAAAAAAGAAAAAAGCGACCCGTGTCTGGTGACGTGGGCCCACTGTAACATTCAATGCTCAGCATCATTGGTATTGAAACCACATCTGACCAGTAAAGATAGCCAGGAAAAATGGTAAGGGTCATACCAGAGCAATACAACTCAACAGGCTGGGTCACACTAAGTGACGTGGGCCCACGTAGTCCCCGAGCCTGAGATAAGGTGGGACACGTTGTGTCAGGGTCCAAAAGAATACAACAGCAAACTAGAGTGGCAGCCATGCCATAGGAAAACAATGTCCGACCTCAGACATAACGTGCCGACCAGTTTAAAAGTAATTTGGACTGGTCGGCAAGGGAATTTAGCCATGCCATGACTTAGTCATGATTAAGTCAGAGACAACTCAGCTGCCTGACTCAGTTCCCAGCGTGACTGTGAGACCATGACCTTGACGAAAAACAAACCCAAAAAATAGCTTAGCTATTTGTGTGCCAGAATAACCGGTATCATTGGCGAGTCCCCAGCTTAGCCGGTCGACTGTACGGGTTTGGAAAAGCGCTATGTCACGACTTCGTCGTGGTAGGTTGGAACAGCTTCGCTGTGAACCCAGTCCTTAGCTTGGCTGTAGGACTATAGCAGAGAAGTAAGTGCCTAACTAATAGCTTAGCTATTGTTGGCCGTCGATGGCTCAGCCATGAGGCCAGTCCCCAGGTTGGCTGGTAGATTGTGTGTCGGTATAGAATCAATTTTTGTATGTCAAAAGCATACAGGTAGCTCAGCTACCACCTAGGTGTCAAGCTCAGTTTGAACGGCCTAGGTACGGGTCATAATCTCAACTGGAGCTTCGCTGCAGTGTTAATCCATGACTTTGTCACGAGCCAGTCCCCAGCTCAGCTAATCGACTATAGCCAGATTATGACTCAGGGAATATAAATCGTGACAGGTTTATGCTTCTATCTAGTCGTGGATGGCACATACTAACTCGGTTGACATTCCGGATTAGCAACTGTCATAATAACCTTTTGACCTGTGGTGGGACCAGTCTCTAGTGACGTAGAAGTCACGTGTATAAAAGTGAAAAAACCACAGCTCAGCTGTGGGCCCAGTCCCCAGTGAGATCTGGTTGACTGAAAGTCCTTGATTAGTGAAAAAGGTAAAAAGGAATAAATAAAGGTAATTAAGAGATACCTTTGCGGCCCAGGTTGGGGCCCGGTAAAAAGAAGAAAGCGCGATGAATGTGGTAAAAACCCTAGAAGTCAAAGGGTCCACCCAGTAACTATATAAGGAAGGAGCCGCCGTCAGCGCCGTTTCCACTCCCACGCTCGTGCAACCGTCGACCCGCATTTCGGCCCTCTGCAACCGCCGCCACCAGCGCTCAAAGCTAGGGTTTGGCGGCGATCCACCGCCGCGCGCATACCCAGCATCGCCGCTCGCACCCAGGTCGGGAAGCAGCTGCTGCGGCAATGGGGAAGAAGAGGATGACAGCGCCAGAAAAGGAGAAGGCAAAGCGGGAGGAGAGGAGGCGGGCCTACGACCAGGTGATGAAGGAGCACTGGATGCCGTCACAGACGACTACGGCGTCGCTGAAGGTGCTCGAGGATGGCAGGATGCTGCCAAAGGCGGAGCTCGACGTCTGGCGCGCCCCCGGCAGGTGAACCGTATCCCGCTCCCCATGACGATGAGATCATCGTTTTTGAGGATTACTTTGTGCGTGGTTTGGGGATTCCGGTCCACAATCTGTTGGTGGATTTGTGTATTTTCTGGGGAATTTCCATCTGCAACCTCCACCCCAACTCCATCATGACAGTTGCAATCATCGTTGCATACTGTGAATGCTACCCTGCCATGCCCCCCATTTTGACCTCTTTCGCCATTTCTATGAATTGAAGAAGAAGGGAGAGAAATCCGGGGGTTCCCAAATTGCTGTTGGGTGTTATGTTGTTGTCCAGGATGGGATGCGGGCACATTGGCTGACTATCACACACACCTCTAATGTGAAAAATTGGTTCAAGAAGTGGTTTTATGTGAACCAGAACATGGAGGGGAGGAGAGTGCCGTGCAACGTCACCTAGGTTTCGGAATGGAATCACCGCTGGTAGGCCAGGCCGAGTAGCGAGGAGATGAGGCAGGTGGAGGAAATCCTCAAGCTCATTAATTTGAAAGGTGTGAACGGCTATACTGTAGCAGCAGTGTTTATCAGCCGCCGAGTTCAGCCGCTAAAGGAGCGGATGAACTATTTGTGGGAGTTCTGAGGGTTGCAGGATCCTGCTGGGTAGACCGAAGTGCACATCACCGAGGAAGAGGTCTAAACGAGGCTGGCGCAGATGTTCGAGAAAACCGGCGACTATCGTGTGCCGAGGAACACGCCAAAGCCTTATGACTGGCGTACACCGCCGCCGAGGGTGAGTGTGCACATCTTTGCTGCATTTGGTTTGAGCTGATGATTTGTGTAAATTTTGTCGATGATTTCTTTACTGATCTATGAACCTGATGGCCAGGACCGCACAGTGTATGAGTCTAGGGTGCCTGTTGAAAGGTACCAGGCCGGAGACGAGCTGAAGTGGCAGCGGAGCGGCTTCGACCGAGGCGTGCACATGACAGAGGCGGACGACGGCGAGGCCGATGCTGGGCAGCCTAGTGCAGGGGAGAGGATGCCGCGACGAGCCGCAGGCAAGCAGCCGATGTCGGCTGTGACGAGGGCAAAACCGTCGGGCTTGCTGACCGGCGGCAAGCTTCAATTGGAGGCTGGCCGGGGAGTTGGTCAGAAGCGAGGGCGCGGACAGAGCGTCCTGTCGTCCTCTGATTCTGAGGGCGATCCGAAAGATAGGGTCCCTCTGAGTCAACTCAAGAGGTTTCGGGTGGATGAGGGGTCATCGCAAGTGCCCCCCACCCGGTCCCCGACGCCCACGCGGACACCGACGGCGGACATGGTACAGGGGCAGGCACAGGTGGTGCCCCCAATAATGGCGATACCCTTGAGGCAGGTGCCGCCTCTGGGGAGCTCGTCTGCCGAGACGGAGGCGACGTAGGAATCATCAAGCGCGCCACCATTGCGGCGGGTGGTGACAATGCAGGCGTCGCCAAGCACTCCACCTCCACGACAGGCGTCATCGAGTGTGTCACCGGCGCAGCAAGGGGCGTCGAGCACGGTGTCATCACAGCAGGTGCCGTCGAGGAGCTCGCCGCGGCAACAGGCGCCGCCGGGAAGTCCTCCATTGCGGCAGGTTGAGCGGGAAAGTTTGCCGCCGATTACTTCGCCGTGGGCACTTGGGACGCCACAGGCATCGCATCGGGCATCGGCATCAGAGGGGGGAACGGCTACTCCCCTGCAGGAAAGGGTGGAGTCCCTAAGGCCTTCAACAGCTGGTGCTGGAGATGACGAGGGACCGTCGAGCTGGTTCTCTGCTTCATTCAGCTAGTCGGAGTTGTAAGTATGACCAAAGCTTGTTTTAATGGATGGTGATATGTTCATGTGGCTCTGGTGTTTTATAAGTATCTGTGTGCAGAGAGGCTACCACCGAGGAACCGGTGGACAATGTCGCGGAGCTGAGCCCAGTGATCCAGGGTGATAACTATGGATCGGTCCAGACGGGAGACGAGTCCCGTGGCCAAGTTGAGGCCACCAACCGGACAGAGGATGGCGCCCATACTATGGAAGGCGTCAATCAACCGGCGCAGACGGAGCGGCAACCAGAGGCACGAGAGGTGCCAACGAGCAATGGCGCTCCAGTCCCCGAGTCCAGGTCAATGGCGTTCGCGCTTGGCTCGGTTGCTGGCGTACGGGGTAGTGGTCGTCCACAGCCGGCGACAGCACGGGTGGAGGAACTCGAGGAGATCTCTGGCCATGCCGTCGGCTCTAGTTAGATTCCTGGTGCGCGGAGCTACGTGGCGCACCAGGGATAGGACGGGGAGTGGGTTGTTTTTGAAAACAACCCAGGTGATACTGCGTCTCAAGGGATTGAGCGCGTCCTTACAGAGCTCAGGGCCCGGATCAAAGTAAGTTGATAGCACATTATGTACATTATATCTTGATGCGTTATCTGTGCTAACTGCTTTATGATTGAGCAGGGAATTGAGAACACCTTGGAGGAGCACCGCCGTTGCATAGAGAAGTTCAAGCCCATCATGGACGAGAACAAACTCTTAAAGGAAGAGAACGCAGCTATGGAGCGACAGTTCAAGGTGTACTAGTAGAGGGAAAACACCTGGGCGTCCGAGAAGACGACCTTGATGGATCGTGTTTCCAAGCTGGAGGAGGAGAAGAAAGGTATGATACCACACTTTCTTAGTTTACTGTTGTGGCTCTGGAAGCCGTATAATGTTTGTGAAGCATGATGTCATTGTTGGTCTGGAGCTGTGGGACAAGGCGATGGCCTCCGAGCTGTCAGGGCTGGTGGAGGCTGACAAGAAGGCTCAGGCTCGTATCGAGCAGCTGGAGAGCGAAGCCCAAGGTCAGTTGTCAACCACTAGCCATTTTTGCTAATCATGACTTGTTCAAGCATTTTAACCCTGGGTGTGCTATTGCAGAGACGCACAAGAGGCACATGGCACAATTTGAAGTCCTGAAGAGTGATAACGCTCGGCTGACGGAGCGTTACACTGCCATGGCTGACGGGCTTTGCCCGGTGATGAGGGTGTTGGCCCGAGGAGAGGCGCAACGGAATGACCCACTGCACGCTCCAGAGATCCTGGTTGACCATTGCCAACGGTGGTGGTAGCTGTTGAAGAAGTTCGTCATAGAGGCAAGCAGGTTCGTGGCTGCCATCGTCCTTGGGCAGGTCAGATCCCATTACCCGAGGGTGGAGCTCCAGAGGATCGAGTCCGGGAGGGCGGCCAACACCAGCGAGGAAGGGCTTGTCCAGCTATAGAGGTCGTCGTGAAGCATGGCGATCGTAGTAGCAGATAAGATAGAACTGCTTCCTCAGTAGTTGTGTGGCTAGATGCTGTTTTGCCTCCCAGGACAAGTATTATTGTAAATACTACTGGTAGTTTGTATCTGGTGCGAGGCACCTTTTGTGGAACAAGCCTTAACCGTAGGGGCTGTTTTAGGCCGGTTAAATGTTTAAGTTTTTACTGTTTTGTTTAATCCGTCATCATCATGTTATGTTGCCCTGTACTTTTGGAAGTACAGCCGCTAGTAATAGGTTATGGAACCTATACTTTGAGCGGGATGTCGAGCCTATAGGCGCCGAGGGAGACGCTCGAGTGAACAGCATGATGCCGGGACATTGGGGACCTAAGAACCGTTAGAGAGTGAGTGCCAGCCTCTCCTGTGTTGTATAGCACAAAGCTGTAACACGTGTTCGGAGGAAGAGACGGGACTGCCTTGTCAGTTCTGTTCCCTTGGCGGCTATCATGCGTAGAATCTTATCAGCTGCTCTATGTGCCAAGAGTTAGGGAGGTCCTTTGGCGGATCGTCAAGTGTGCAGAGCCTATAGGAGGTCGGCCTGGTTACCGCCTTGACATGGTATGGACCCTCCCAATGAGAGGAGAGCTTGTGTAGATCATCGGTTTTTTGTATGCGCTTGAGGACGAGGTCGCCGACCATGAACAGTCGCTCCCGGACGTTGTGATTGTAGTAGCGACGCACGGAGGCCAAGTATTTGGCGGTCTGAGCACATGTATCTAGTTGGCGCTCCTCAGCAACGTCGGCATCAATCTCCCTAGACTGGTCAGACATGTCCTCATCATGATTTTCGACCCGGTGTGATTGAAAAGCAACCTCGTCGGGTAGCACTGCTTCGGATCCAAATATCATGAAGTAGGGAGAGACACCGGTATTGCAGCTGGGCTGTGTGCACAGTCCCCAGATTACTGCCGGGAGCTCTTTTAGCCATTGGCCAGGATTTGAGTCGTTGTCTCGGTATAGGCATTTGTGCAAGGCATCGATGATCATGCCATTAGCATGCTCAGCCTGACCATTGGCCCGTGGATGGGCTACAGAGACATATTTGACCTTGATGCTGTAGTCGTCGCAGAAATCCCAAAACTCGCTGCCAGTGAAAGTCGACCCGAGATCAGTAATGATACTACTCGGGACACCGAAGCGATGGATTACATCATTGAGCAGCTCAGCTACCTTTTGTGTTATTGCCTTGACTAAGGGCTTGTATTCGATCCAGTTGGAAAATTTGTCCATTAGGACGTAGACATAGCAGAAACCGCCTGGTGCCTTTTTGAATGGCCCGATCATATCCAGTCCCCATCATGAGAAGGGCCACGAGGCCGGGATTGCTTGAAGCTCGTGTCCGAGGACATGGATCTATTTTGAAAAGAACTGACAGCCTTTGCAATGGCGGACCAATTGTTGGGCGTCGGCAACTGCGGTTGGCCAGTAGAAACCTGCTCGAAAAGCCTTTCCGACCAGTGTTTTGGACGCCGCATGGTTGCCGCATGTTCCTGCGTGGATTCGCAAGAGCAGCTCCTCACCTTCCTCGTATGTGATGCACTTTTGAAAGACCTGCGCGCTTACATTTTTACGCATGAGCTGCCCATCAACCAGCACATAATGCTTGCTGCGTCAGATGAGGCGCTCTTTTTCTGTTTTGTCTTTGGGTACATTTTCGTCGATGAGGTAGCGGATGAATGGTATTCTCCAATCCAACTTGGGTACCTTAGGCTGCTCGGTTGGCTGATCGGATGGCTGGTCGGCCGACCAGTTTTCTAATTGCTCGGGCGGTGGATCATTGTCCGAGCTTGGGCTTGCTGGAGGGTCAGTTTGGCCCTGGTCGTCCTGGATGGTCCGTTTGCCAGAGCGTGTGACTGGTGCGGAAATTTGGAATGGAGCTGGTAGTATAGTGGCAATGACGTGGTCAGCCTCTGGTCGGAGATGCACAAACTGGGCTACTGGCTGGTCAGACGCGCTCTTTGCAGCCTTCGGATCTGCGACTGGATCCGGATGGGATGTTTGCGTGACCGGTAATGGATCGGTTGCTGGTGGCATTTGAGCAATAGAAGGCTCGAGCAAATCTTGAACGAAGACACCATGAGGTATTTCTGCTCGGGTTGATCCCAGCTTGGATAGCTCATCGGCAAACTCATTTTCTGCACGCGGGACATGAATGAACTCCAAGCCGTAGAATTTGTTTTTGAGTTGACGGATCTCAACGACATAGGCGTCCATCTTCTCGCTATTGCAGTCCCACTCCATATTGACTTGCTGGATAACCAGGGTGGAATCGCCATACACGAGGAGCCGTTTGATGCCAAGGTCTACCGCTATGCGGAGGCCATGGATTGCGGCTTCGTATTCTGTAGCATTATTGGAAGCTTTGAAGTGGATATGTAGGACGTATCGCAACTTGCTCCCGGAAGGGGCCTGAAAAAATGCACCTGCTCCCGCACCGTCGATGTTGAGGGAGCCGTCAAAGTACATTTTCCAGTGCTCGATGTCCCTCTCAGAGGGTGGTAGGGTCATATCAGACCATTCGACTAATGCCTGAGACTTGATTGTGCTGCGGCTTCGGAAGCCAAGGGTAAAAGAGCTCAGCTCAAGCGCCCACTTTATGATGCGGCCGCTGGCATCCTTATTGCGCAGTATGTCGCCAAGGGCATGTTCCGTGACCACCATGATAGAAAAAGTGTGGAAATAATGCAAAAGTTTTCGTTTGATGATCAGGATCGCATAAAGTAACTTCTGAATGTGTGGGTACCTTTGGTTCGATTCGTTGAGCACTTCGCTGATATAGTAGATTGGGCGTTGGACGCCGTATGCATGACCTGGTTCCTCTCTCTACGACCATGACGGTGCTCACAACATGATTGATGGCGGCGATGTAGAGCAGTAGCTGCTTGTCGTCTCTAGGAGCCGTAAGGACTAGAGGGGACGTTAGGTACTGCTTGAGCTCGGCAAAAGCAGTATCAGCCTCATCCGACCACTCAAACTTCTCCTTGGCTTTCAAATGTTTGAAGAAGGGTAGGCCCTTTTCGCCGAGCCGTGATATGAAATGACTCAGGGCCGCCATGCACCCTGTCAACTTCTTGATGTCCTTGATGGAATTGGGGCATGCCATTTTTAGGACCGCGTCGACTTTTTCAGGGTTCGGGCATATGCCGTTTTGGCTAACCACACTGCCGAGCAGTATTACGGAAGGGACACCAAAAACGCACTTGTGTGGACTGAGTTTCCATTGGAACTTGTTGAGGGCTTTGAACGTTCGCTCGAGGTCTGCAACCAGTGTGGATGCTTCCCTTGTTTTAACTACAACGTCGTCGACGTAAGCCTCGACAAGTTCGTCTTTTATCTCGTCTTGGAGACATGCCTGGATGGCTCGTTGATAGGTGGCGCCAACGTTTTTGAGACCAAACGACATGGTCCTATAGCAGTACGCACCGAAAGGCGTTATGAAGGACGTTTTGATCTGGTCGTCAACGGCGAGGGCTATCTGGTGAAAACCCGAGTAGCAGTCTAGGAACGAGAGCAGTTCGCAACCTGCGGTAGAGTCTATGACCACATCGATGCGAGGGAGAGTAAAGGGTTCCTTAGGGAAGTGTTTGTTGAGATCGGTATAATCAACGCACATTCTCCATTCACTATTTTTCTTTTTTACAAGAACCGGGTTGGATAACCAATTCGGATGGAATACTTCTTTGATAAAACCAGCTGCTAAGAGCTTGGTAACTTCTGCCCTAATTACCTCCTTTCTGTCATGAGCGAACCGTCGTAGCTTCTGCTTGATTGGCTTGGCGGTCTTCGAGACGTTAAGGAAGTGCTCGATCCGGTCCCTGGGTATGCCGGGCATGTCCGCAGTTTCCAAGCGAACACGTGGATGTTTTCCCGTAGGAACCGGACGAGCGCGTCTTCCTATTTGCTGCTGAGCTCGGCCCCGACCAGGGCCGTCTTTGTCTTGTCGCCAGGGACCAGCTCGATTTGCTTGTGACCCTTGCTCTTCTGAGCGAAGCGCTTGGCCTGCTTGACCGGGATCTGGAGGTCGGCTTGAGGTACCGTCTTGGCCTCAAGGCATGTCTACTCCATGCGGCTCTTGAGGTCAGCAAGCTCCGCGGCGGCGTAGGCATTGGTCTCGCAGGCGTGAGCCATGAGAATGTTGCCACAAAGGGAAAGGATTCCCTTCTTTGTTGGCATCTTGAGGACAAGGTAGCCGTAGTGGGGGACTGCCATGAACTTGGCGATACCCGGCCTGCCGAGGATGGCGTGGTAGATTCCTTCAAAGTCTGCGACGATGAAGGTGACGTAGTCTTTCCTAAAGTGCTGCTTGGTCCCGAACTGGACGGGTAGAGAAATCTGCCCGAGGGGCATGTAGGGGTTGCCCGACATGATACCCCAGAAGGGGGAGTCGTAGGGCTCCAGGTCTTTGACCTTGAGTCCGAGCTCATTGAACGCTTGGAGGAAAAGGATGTTCAGAGCGCTGCCTGCATCGATAAGCACTCGCTCCATGCGGACTTGGTTGACGACGGGGTCGAGGACCAGTGAGAATCGGCCGGCGTCGGGGATGTTAGCCCACATATCAGCTCGGCTGAAGGTCACCGGTTGTTCCTACCAGGCTGGGGCCTTGACATCGGGGTCAAGGCCGTCGGATTCTGCGATGGCCATGATCCGGCGTTTCAGGAGCTTTTTGTCGCGTGTATTTTCAAGCCCTGCCTTACCACCGAAGATCATGGCGGTGAGGTTCCGGACGGGCTCGTTGTAGACGTGGCGTGGATCCTTATCGGGCTCGTCGTCGTCGGACTTGTCGTAGCTTTCGGTCCTCTTCCCCCTGGCTTGCTTCCCCGTGCGCTGCTTCTTGTAGGCCCCCTTGTTGAATATTGCGGAGAAACCCCTACATTCTCCAAAGGTGTGGCCTTTGTTAGGTGACGAGGACAATCCCGATTTAGAATCTTGTCATATTCCTCGTCATGATTCCTCATGATTTGAATGGATATATGTCTTGTGTTGGTATTCAAACAAGTTAATATCAAGTTTGATTCACTTTGAAGAAGCAAAGTTAAATTGCATAAATCTGTCCCATAATTGAAAATCTGAGCTAGCTGGGAAGACAGCCATGATTGCTGAATCAAATCTATTTGGATTGGCTTGAAATTTGGTATACATGCTGTACACTTATGGTACAAGGTACTGTACAATATTCATGAGAATTAGATAAGAATTGCTACGGTTTTGGATTAGTTCTTGTCAGCTATGGTGCAGCAGTTTTCAGCATGTAGCAGAGTGGGAAAATATGAAATCTGATAGCAACCTAGAAGGCCAATGAAGCTCAAATTTTTACAGTTACTAGAAGACTTAGTGTTGCACATCTCCACCAAATTTTGTGGTATTTGGATCTGTACATTGTAAGATATGACTTATTCTTTGAAGGGTACAAAATCTGCCAGAAAAGTGACAATCATTAAATATATCTAGAGTCACTCAAATTGAAAGGTCCTCAAGTTGGAATCATGATTATAAGTGATTGAGGAACCTATGTTTGGTTTATTGAAGATCAAGATCAAGCTCAAGAACAAGAAAGAAAAGGACTGAAAGAAGAATTGAAGATTACTCATCATGTTAAGTCCATAGATCAATCAAAGAATGGCAATTCAAGTGAGTGTCAAGGATAATACTTGGAGAGAGATCACTTCTCCCCGCTGAGGGGGCTTGCCGCCCATGAGGGTAAACTAAGTGAGGTGTACTTGGAAGGCTAACATGGAAGTGGTGATCTAAGGACTATTGGAGATGCTTAATTGAAGAAAATCAAAAGGATTGATCAAAAAAGCAAGCAACACTCAAATAGAGAGCAATACATGACAAATCAAGTGATAATACAAGGGGTATTCTCCAATGCAAGCAAAGTTCAAAAGAAGAAGCAAGCCAACCACAACAAGATAGTGCACTTGATCATTAGTGGTTATAATTTCATGTGGGTAATTGATATATATTGGCTACATTAAGCTTATAATTGGACTTCACATTGCTATTGGAGTAATAAAATTGGAATCTAATGACTATCCTCTACTCCAACATAGCAATGGTATCATTGTAATGTGCATGATCATCTCATCCCTTACTAGTATGCGGTTAGTGCATATAGTCCATGCTTACTAGGATCATGCATGACAAATGAAAAGTTTAAATTCATAGTCTACCAGTATTGCTTAAATGATTGAATGATCTAGTGGTATGAATATGGATTTGTTCATGAGCTAGTGAACCTAAGTACTTGATCTAGTTTGAATTGCATATAAGTGACAAGTACAACATTGGCAAGATAACCCTTATACTTTATGACGTGTGAAGAAGCTTGTCATTACCTGACTTGAAAGCTTATAGGCAAAACATGTTAGTTCAAGTCAAAGAGAAAGAAGCTCATGGAAACAATCTAGTTCAAGAATTGGTTACAATTGACAAATCCAACAAGTGGTAACCATATTGCCAATCATCGCTCAAGACATGTCTAGATAATCACATCTCTACACACGGTAAAAATGACATTCATACATGTGATATCTAGTACATCAAAAGGTGGTTTCCATAAGTGATCCTCAACTTTAAGTGATCCATGCAACTACATGAGGTATTTGCAAGTGGTGTCATTCCAAGATATGGTGGTGTCCATCAAAAATAAAGATTCAAGAGCATCAACATCTACCCACGTCCAACTCTTTGCATCAAAGGACTCACCACACACGTGGTACAAGAGGCACATCTTTATGTGGTATCTTCATATGGCATGGGACTACACGCCCTTTATGGTGATTGATGACAAAGGGGGAGAGAAATATACAAAGATATGCGAGAAGCATATTCTAAAGAAATTGGACAAAGATGGGTGAAGACATGGACATGGACCAAGAGGGAGCAACATTGAAGAATGTAGGAGGATCAAAAATTCTTGGACAATAGAAGCACACAAGTAGGGGGAGCAAGCTCATGAACTTTGTTGATTGCATTTGATATGTGAATATTCATGTGCTTGCTTGCATTTGCATAAGTTTTTAAATGCAATATGCAATGCTTGTGTGGTGTATGCTAGTCATAAAACTTGATTGATGATTTGATAACTAGCATGCATAGGTTCGTTTAGCTAGTCACATGTGTTCTTTCTCGTGGTACTAGAACCTTGCTTATAATGTTGATCTCATGAGGTATCTAGTTTTGTTTCATGTGATATCTAGCTAACCATGATGCTAAGGATGAACTCAATGGTGCAACTCCGATTGTTATCACGCTTCAAAGGTTTATCCTATATACCTTAGCATCACCTAGTAGTGCTAACTCTCCCAATATTTCCATATTCATGCATGTGTGCAAGCTTGAATTCAAACCAATTGAGCACACATGTAGGGGGAGCTATCACTACCAAGTTGACTTTGTGGTACTTATCCAAATCATGACATTGAGCTTAAATGTTGCATAAGTGGCATAAAGTCCAAATATTTTTAATTTCCATATCTTTGTAGAGTTGTCATCAATTACTAAAAAGGGGGAGATTGAAAGGTCCCTTGGTTGGTTTTGATAATTGAGTGAAAACTTTAGGATGGACTAATATGTTTATGGTTGAGATACAAAGGGATTAGTCCACAGGTACATGTGTGTGAGCAACATATGCCATGATGGTAGAAATGGTTTGAAGTGTTGCAATGCTCACACATGTGATGATGAAGGAGCTCAATGAATATGAGACATGACATGGAGTCATGTGACCAAGATGGTGAAGATCAAGATGAGACTTGGCTCGATGGATAGGTTAGATGTGTCAAGGGCAAGTCAAGGCTTTAAAGCGATGGACCAAGAGATGGTGAAGTTTGGACAAGACTTGACGCCGATGGACTGACTCAACGGTAAAGAGCAAGTGAGGTCAAGATCGATGGACCAAGAAGGTCATGTGATGATATGAAGTGGATCATATCATTTCATGATCGTGTCGGTGCATGTGTTGCATTGGCACATTGAAGGAAGACGGTGGAAATGGAAATGTGCAAGGCAAAGGTATAACCTAGGGCATTTTATTTTACCGGTCATGAGGTGTGTAGAGAAGTTAATGATCGAATTTAGGATTGATAGCCGTACTATCAAAAGGGGCAAACTTATTTGCATATCGGTCATCTAGTGCCACTTGAGCGATCTAACATTGCGACAAGCTAGGATCGAGTGGCATTGTGAGAGCAAGTGAAAATCCTTTGAAAAATGATTGTGAAAATTCTAATATACTTGCACATGGTGATGTACACTTGGTGGTGTTGGCACATTTGCAAGGGAGACGGTGTTGAAGTTGATTGTGATCAACTTGGAGAAGAGAGAAAGATTTTTCGGTGTCCTCCTAACACGAGGATGACTTTTGGTTTAGAAAACTTCTTTGATCCTTAATGTTTGGGATCAAGTGGCCATGTGGATTGTGTAGCCCTTTGAGTAAGCTTTCCAACGAGTCCAAGATCATCGAAAACGGAGTTCGGAGCTAAGAGATATGCCCGTTTTAGCGCGAGGTGCTCTGCTGCCCTGGACAGCGTCGGACGCGTCTGGAGGTGACCGTCTGACGCGTCCGGAGAGCGTCGGACGTGTCTGAAGCTCACAATTTTGGGTGTCCGGCGGTGGGTGAGAAAATGGAGTTTCTGGACTGCGTCCGGAGCGCATCTGTGCGTCCGACGGTCAGCGTAGGACGCTGATGACAGCATCCGTAGCTCCAACGGCTAGTTTCCCGAGCGCATGGATTGCACGCGTCGGACGCATCCGGAGGTGACCTTCTGACGCTAACGTCAGCGTCCTAAGCGTGTATTTTCTACGCAGTGAAGGGTAACGGCTAGTTTAGCCCTTAGGTCTATAAATAGAGGTGGTGGCCGGCCTTGGCTCGTGGCTGAGCACCTTGGGGACTTTGTGTCCTTGCTTGGAGAGTGCTTGGAGCCTACTAACTCATATGTGCTTGATAGTGTTCATCCGATTGAGTTAGTGAGTGATTCCAGTGTGTTGCATTGAGAGATTGCATCGAGTGGCATTAGGTGTTCGTGTTGCAAGCTGGTAGGCTTGTTACTCTTGGAGGTTGCCACCTCCTAGACGGCTTAGTGGCAAGAGACTCCGTCAAAGCACGCAAGGGAGATTGTGCGGTGCTCCGGAGAAGAGATTGTGGGGGGTATTGTGGTCACCCTGCGGGGATCGCGAAGAGCAACTCTAGTAGAGCTCGTGGCTTGGACGATCCCTATCTTGTGTTGGTTTCATCGCACCCGCTGAGGGTTTGGCTAGGAGACGCCAATTAGCGTATGAACCTCTAAGTGGATGTATCGCCACAAGAGAACGTAGCTTGGTAGCAACCAAGTGAACCTCGGTAAAAATCACCGTGTCATCTTGTGTCCACACTTCGCGGTGGTTTGCAACCTCTTTCACAAGCTTGTATTTACATTCTTTACATTCATATATATATATATATATATATATATATATATATATATATATAGCTTGTGTAGTTGCTCTAGTGATTAGTTTGCTTGTGTAGCTTGCTAATCATCTTCTTGCTTGTGTAGCTAGAAGTAGAGTTTCTTGCTTTGCTTATCTTGTGTAGTTAAGTGAAGTTGAGCTCTTGGGTTCGGCTTGTGTAGCCTTATCCTTGAGCATCTAGTGAGCTTAGGTTAGCTTTGTGCTTTTGCTCATTAGAATTATGTAGGTGCTTCCTTGTTTGTTAAAGTACTAGTTGCTTAGGTTTGTGTGACTTTACAAGCTAGAATTGTTTAGGAGAGCACTAGCTAGATTGGCACCTTGGTTTCTTGTTTAGGATTTTTACGAGGTGCATCTAGAGTCATAGTTAGAGGGGTGAAGTCTTGGCTAGACCGATAGTTTTAATTCCGTATTTATTTCGGTTAGCCGACGTGATAAGTTTTAAAAAGGACTATTCACCCCCTCTAGTCCCCCATCTCGATCTTTCAAAGCCTTCCCGAAGCAAAAGAGGATGTTCCGTTTTACAAAATGAATGAAATATACCAAATGTCTATAAATATTTCGTTAGCGGTAATCAAGATTTTGCCACTAAACAATACGAGTACTTTCCTTCAAAAGAATAACCATATTTTTCTTTGAGACCCGGTCAAACGGGCCTTTTTCTGAGCTTGCAGGGTAACTCAGATGAATGACAAAGCCCCTGACCCACTCGCCTCCAGAAGAATCACTCCTCAAAAAGACCACGACCGGCAAGGGCGCCTCCAGAGGAATCACTCCTCAAAACACCACGACCGGCAAGGGAAGGCACCGAAGTGCCCTATCTCTTTAACATTCACTATTTCATTAGCAAGATAATCATGATTTGAACACTAAAGGGTACGGGTATTTTCCATCAAAAGAATATCAATATTTTCGTTTAGAACCCAGTCAAAGCTAACGTCCATATCCAATCAAACTTTGTGGAGAGGACCACCCTGCCATGTGGTTTTCTTGATCCCCGCCAAAGGCGACCACTTCACGCTCAGAAGAAAGCAAAGTCCAGCATGTGCAATCATAATAATGGTGACGACCAAGATTCGGCCGGCCGAGGCCCTGACCTGCTCGCCTTTCGAGGAATCGCTCCTCGGAGACCACGACCAGCAAACGACCAAAGTGACAAGCCAGCATGTGCACTGAACCGGTACATCAAGAAAAGTGACAAGCCGCTACTGAACTGGTACATCAAGAATAACTTGTCTCAGCTTCATCGACATGATTATTGTGTTTGCAAGAACCTGCCAACGGATGCTGAGCCCTAGTGGCTAGCCAGGCCCGCTCAGCTATCCAGCGGCACCCTTGAGGTCCTAAGATCGATCCCCGGCTGGGGCGATTTTCAGGCCTCAGGGTTAAAAAAATCCCCTCGCCGGCTTCGGTGTTCCAAAGCACGTCGTGGAGCGGCCTGTGTCCCCGCAGGGTCCCTTGCTCACCGTGTATGGGCCGGGCCGGGGTTCGGGGGTTTTCTCGCGGAGGGAAGCGAGGCTTCTGCTAATGAAATCGGGCTGGGGGCGTCATCCCCCACCTCCGTGAGTTTTTGTTTGCAAGAACCTGCTGCTACAACAAAAAAACAGAGGATAGCGCTTGTTCCAACCGTTCTGGTAGTTGTAGTACTTGTTCCTGGCAACAAATTGCAAACCTTTGATGCTCCTCGTCTTCACTCCCGTTGGTCCTGCTGCAATAGTTGTTTCGTCTAACTGAAAACGGTATGCTAAACACTCCTGCTGCAATCGTTGTTCCTTCAGCCAGTCTGCCATAGCACTTATGAACAACGGTATGCCATCACATCTCCACAGGATTTCATCACAAATAACCTCATATTGTCTGGAAGACAAGCGCCCTCAGAACCAGCAGCTCTGGTTCAGAGGCTTCATCTTGTGCTCGAGACCATCATAAGAACCGGAGCAACATGCCGTGATGTGCCTGTAATGCGTGTTTGTAACCAATATTTGAGTACAGAGACAATTAGTATTAGGAAATGCTCCTTTGATTTCTTCCCAATCTTATGCCTCGCATATACTATCAATAATGATGAAGTACCTAATAAACATGGACAATTGTGAGAAAAAGATCAACAACTATAGCTTCAGAGTACGCCATAGCTAATCAATTAGGTTGTTATCATTGGTAACACACCGCTTATCTTGCAGGAGCTCCGAAATGAGGCGCACTAGGACTTCCATTGTATTGGCTTGTGACGGGTCAGATGAAAATGTTGTTGCTGTTGGTTCTAAAACTTGGGAGAGGATATCTTGAAGAAGAAGAATGTTTCTATCAGTCCCCCATGACACTTGAGCCATAACGTTGCACTGGAAATAGTCGTAGTGTCCTCCACTGCTTGTGTCATGCCTGAGTCAGTTGCGGAGCTCCACGGCAATGTAATAAGTCATATAACCACTTTTAAACATCCATTCTAATGCCCAACTAAGCATGTTAATCTGAAGTGTGCTGCCACCAACGGGCCTTGTCTATGAGCTCAGCCACGTAGTCACAAAAACTCCTACAAACTGTTCTGTCAGATCAACTCGAGTGCACCTAAGGAGCCCACTGAAGATGCAAGCGCTCTTCTGAAGAAATGTGGAGGTTTGCCTTTGGCCATAATTTTAGTAGGACTGGTGGCTAGTAAATTGAGGCAGGGTCAGACATCACCAGAATAGAAGAGCACCATTTTGCTCAAGTGGAGAAGGATGTAGGTGAACAGTTGGAGAAGGATAAGGCCCAAGCGGGCAATGATATGACTAAAGGGTTGAAGAAAATTTTGGAACAAGTGAGAAAGGGTTTAGGCGAAGACTAGGAGAAAAATTTCTACACAGGAGTGACACACATACTGAACCACTGCTATAACCAATTGCCTGCTGACATTAAGACCTGCCTATTGTATCTAAACATGTTTCCCTGCAAATGCTGCTCAGTCATTTGAGTCTGTATGTTCATACATTGGCCATGGTCACTGGTGCCCTTTCATAAGTGCACTCAACTCTGTGTCTCTACCCTCTGTTAGGGTACTTGCAGCTACTTGCAGCTAATATAAAGTTGTTTGTTGTAAAAAAAGAGGGTTGTTTGATCAGTAGAAAGAGTCCAATCAGAATATGGATTGCTGAAGCCTTCCTCACTGAAAAGCATGGGAAGACAGCTGAGGTAGTTGCTGAGGACTGCTTTAATGAACTCATCAGCAGGAACCTAATCCGAACGGTCAATAGCAGCAATAATGGAAAGGTGAAGAGCTAACAAGTCCATGATATGGTTCTTGAGTATATTGTGATCAAGTGATGAGAATTTCATCACCGTAGTTGGTGGCCACTGGCATACACCATTTCCATCGTATAAGGTGCGTCAACTGTCTGTCCAAAAGAGTGATCGGCAAGAGAAAGAAACAGTGGAGAGGATGAAGCTATCTCATGTCCTACCTCTGACAGCATCGGGGAGTTCTAAAACTCTTAATTTAACTTCATCCAAGTTTCAGATACTGCAGGTGCTGGATCTTGAAAGTTGCAGGGATTTATCCTCAACGAATCAGGTTGAGAAAAATAAGTGATATGCATTAACTGAAGTACCTAAGCCTGTGAAGGACAGACATCGACAAGATCCCAAAGGAGATAGGTAGTCTGGAATATCTTCAGGTACTTGACATAAGGGAGACAAACATCTTGCAGTTGCCTCCATCAGTTGGGAAGCTACAACATCTGACACATCTACTTGCTGACAGCAAGAGCAAGAGGGTTGGGTTGACATTAACTGAAGAGATCACTAAGATGATGGCTCTACAGACACTATCTGGGGCTGAAATCTGTGGAAGCTCTCCCAATGCTGTCAGAGGTGGATTTATTAAAGGGGGAAGCAGTGGAAAATTCTCTCTGAAATAAGAGTACTAGAATTACATAAATCATACATGCTAGCACTGGAAAGCATCCAGTTATTTCACATTTTTCTTGGGATTGCCAATTGTATAAAGCGATAAGAGATTTAGTACAACTAATAGAGTCCATAACTAAAGGATCTTGGCAAAAATAAAAAGGTGTAGAAGAAATTAACACAGTCTGCTACTATGTAAATGTAGAAGAAATTAACACCTGTAATAAACCAAAAAGAACAATGTACCAAGCAAGTAAATATTACAGCCTAGGACTCAATCACCAGCAAGTTCAAAAGTTGGATGCTTAGGGGTTATTTTGGAAAGATTGACTGAATCAGAAACTTCCAATGTGCTGCAATGTTAGCAAGCCTGAATCAAACTACAAAAGACTGAAAATGAAATCGAAGGCTCATTTCTAACTAAAGAACACATTGGCTTGACGATGACTGAAAGGCTGAACTAAAAAGCTAAAAGCTTAAAAGTCGAAAGACTGAATCAATTGCCGGATAGTGAGCAGTAGACTCAACATTAGTAGAAACTATTACATACCTGGACCCGCGCTTGCCAGATAGGTCTCACATTTAATTTTTGAGTGATTGGCCAGCCAACTTGTTTGCCGAGGTAGGCTAGATTCATGCTTACAGTATTAGGCCTCGCGTCCTTGGTGGCCTGCCTCCAGGACTCATTGAAACAGACAGGTCAAGCTATGGATGGAAAAAGGGCGACTACTCGACCTAGTGGATCGCAATCTAGGTGGCGTCTACAACCTTGAAGCGCTGGAGAAGGTTACCCAAATAGCACTCCTCTGCACTCACATGGACCCTGATCAACGCCTACAATGTCTGAGGTGGTGGAGATGCTGGAAGGAGAGATTGTCCCAGCAGAGAGGTGGGACGAATGGAAGCTAGCTGAGTTCCAACGACGACAACAGCATGAGATGAGGCAACAGGGAAAACTATCCAACTTCAGAGATGAGCTGTCATAAGAAAGTGACATGATTTTCACTTGTTCCTATAACGAAATTTCAGGAGTACGCACTACAAATATTGACTATTAGGATAGTCTATAAGGTCCTGATGTAATAGCTTGCACAAGTAACTCCATCCATATGCTGTTAATACAACGATAGGACCACACCTATAGCTCAGACCATGTGTATATTAAGACTATAGACTGTTCTACATTGTAATTGCATTCTGCATTAGTGGATAAATCTGAAATTCTCTGTTGTGTGTGTGTTGTGTAAAACTAGCCTTGAAGTCAAACTTTAGCTTAAAAAGCCAAAAACTTCAGCAATCATACAACGAGAACATTACTCACCGAGTTGTTCACCGAGTGTTGTATTGCAGTTATCTTATAACAATGGAATAGAACCATCAGTAGTAACTAATAAGTATGGCAGGACCAGTGGAATGGAACCTTTTCCAGATTGAAACCATACTTTTCTTTCGAGTAAGTTAGTATGTAAGTATAAAATACAAGAAACAAATGATGATCATATGGAGGTTTCAGAAAATAAACATGTGGAGCTTAGAATCAAACATATTCAATAAGGACCCGTAAAAAGAGATAAAACATAAGACATCTTCAGTTAAGAATTAGCAAATGGAGAAATCTCAATCAATAATCACTGTATTTGTGTAGACAGCCACGGTTCGCTGAAATACCACCAATCACAGAGATTTGTCTAACTGGGATGAAGAATCGACATAGGAGTTAGAACTATTGAAGACTGACACCATCAATGAGGTTCGAATAACGACAGTTAAGTTAGTACTACCTCCATCCCAGAAAGGATACAGTTCTAGAATAGTGTCCAGTCAAACCTTCCTTAAGTTTGACCAAATTTAAATAAAAAGATAAAAGTAATATTCAACATAATAAATATGAATTAAATTCATCATTGAATATTATACCTTTTCGGAGTCATCAACGTTGATACTATTTTCTATAAACTTGTCAAAGTTAAGATAGCCTGGCTTGAAATGACCTAGAATTGCATCTTTTCTCGGGACCGAGGAGTAGAACACGGATAAGAAGCATCTCCGTGTGCAAAGTTTCAATCAGTGTAATATCAAATACATTTTTCGAGCAAGGTACCGTGGGTAAACTAACCTTAACTCCATCATACATGACGCAGATCATATAGCATTGATATCTTCAGAGTATTTAAGAAAGACTTGTTACCCTGTAGAAATATAAGGATTCCCAAGAGTGGCATCAAACAAATTAAAATAAGACTCAAATGAAATACTACTATGGTCCTGAGGATATCACAGTTTGTGTGCCCATATGAACGACTTACTTACTTTCTATTCACATGGTTTATGCAAAAGCAGATGCCATATAAATCCTCAAGCAGCTTTTACCCAATCCATTAAACAATATCTGGTCATCTTGACCTTGACCTGGATATTTTAAAAGATCGTTGAGTATGCAAGAGCAAAATATTGACATAGTGATACTGAAGGAACTTTATATTATAGTTCATGGCACCAAATAAGAAAGGCATACCCTTTACGTACGATTGATAGGCATAGAAGCTGGACTAAAAAGGAACATGGAGCGCTACTGTCAAATGTCTATGCTGCATGAGTGGGAGAAATTCAGATTGCCCTCTTGAAATCAAGTAATAACTACAACGTCCTTTTTCTTAAAGTCGAAAGCCGCTTTGAGATTTTTTCAGATATTTCAGAAGCAAGAGCATATCTAATGCTTTCATAGCATGAATTGATGAAGCTTGTATAAGTTGCATGGTCAACAGCATAATGCTTGTCCAGAACATTTTTAAGGAAAAGACTAGCAGCATCCAAATTGCCAACAGTACTGAGCTTTCTCACTAGTGCATCTGCTGTATGAGCCTGTTGCCGTTTGTCCAGTCTCTCCAAGAATGATACAGCAACAGTTGTCTTATCCCTCCTGCAATATTCATAAGCTAAAGTGACACAAGTTACATCGCATGGCACCAAATGCTTATCAAAGCATGGTCTCAAATAATGCCCTTGCTTCCTCTAGTCTTGATTCCTTGCATAGCCCACTTATCAGTGCCCCATAAGTTATAGAGTCAGGCAGGCATCCAAGTTGAACCATCCTCTCAAAGACCTTGAGAGCCGAGGTCGATTTGCCAACTCTACAGTATCCTGCAATCATCGAGGTATAAGTTTGCTTCGTTGGCACTAATCCTACAGAAAGACATTTGTCAAAGAGCTGCTGACTTTGTTCCATTTGCCTCTGCTGACAATACATAGCAATGATGGTGGTGTATGTCTCTATATCAGGATGGCAACCGTTCTCTGCCATCTGGTTGAACAAGTCTAGAGCATAAGTTATCTGACCCCGTTTGCAATGTTCAGTTATCAGCATAGTGTATGTCACCTTATCAGGACGCAGCCCCTGACTAGTGGCCATCTGGAGCACCTTGTAAGCCTCTTGAATCTTTCCCTTCTTGCAATATCCCCCAATAATGGCATTATACGTGTAAATATTGGGCAGGAATCCTTCCATCTTCATCTTATCCATCAGCTCAAAAGCACGGTCAAAGCTGCCTCCCTTGCAGTGCCCATCGATCAGCATAGTGTACGTGTTTGTGTTCGGGGCCAATCCCTGCTCAACCATCGATCTGTGCAGTACCCTCCAATCATCACGGTGTACATGTGCACATTCGGCTTGTACGAGCTACTCTTAACAAGCTTCAAGAACAGCCGGAACGCCCGCTCCGTCCACCCGATCTTACACAACCCATCAATCAGCGACGTATGCGTGTACACGTTCGGCTTCAGCCCCTTCCCGACCATCTCCTCCAGCACACGGAACGCCTGCTTGACGTACCCTCTCTTGCACAGCCCGTCGATCCACGCGGTGTAGTTCACCACGTTCGGTGGCGCGCCCGTCTCCGCCATCCTCCTGAACAGCCCCACCACGTCCCTGAACCGCCCCTGGGCGCAGAACGCGCGCACGACCGCCGTGCACGTCGCGCTGTCGAGGGCGAACCCATCCCGCCACATCGCCGCCAACAGTGCATCAACCTCCTCAAACCTCCCTTCCTGGCAGCACCCGAGGACGAGCGCCCGGAAGCTGCGCGCATCCCGGCGCACGCCCATTCCGTCGAACGCCTGGCGCGCGTGCGCGAAGCAGCCTGGGTGTTGGAGCCCGATGCGGAGCACCCAGTTGGCGGTCTCGACGGCGAGCTGGAGCCCGTGGGTCCGCAGCTCGAGGAGCATGTCGGTGGCTTCCCGGAGGCGGCCGGTCTCGGCGAAGGACGCGACCATGGCGCGCGCGCACTCGTGCGCCATGGGGAGGTTCCCCCGCGCGAGGAACAAGGTGGCGGCCGTGGCGTAGAGCCGCATGAGGTGGCGGAGGTCCGGGCGGGTGGAGAGACGGCAGAAGAGCGCCAGCGCGGCTGCGGAGCCTTCCGAGTCCGCGACTGACGGGAGCAGCGCGATGGCGTCGTCCGGGGAGAGAGCGGACGGGTCGAGGCCGGGGTCCGGGGCCGCGGGGAAGGTGGAGGAGGAGGCCGTGGTGGCGCTCGTGGAAATAGTTGGTTTAGAAATATGCCTCTTGAACCCGAATACGGGTTTCACTTTGTAGATCTTGTCCACCCGCCCCCGCCCCCCCCCCCCCGGGTGCCTGCCGCAGCACCAACGCTTCTGGTTCCAAAATTCAGCCAGTCCCAGCGCGACACTTCCCTAGTTCCCTGCGAGGATGGATATGTGTAAATGCCTCGGCCTCTACAGACACAGACTGCCCGCCGGTGCCGCCCTGCTGCAGGCGCAATCCCGCCGGCGTCAACCGCGCGCCTTCCGGGCTCGGCATTTCCCAGTCAACTCCGCTCGCGTATTTTCCGAGGCGATGGAGTATAGGATGAGGGAGGGTGCTGCTGATGCTTTCATCCGAAGCTGCCGCTGCCTCCGCCGGGACTCCTATCTCCGCCTCTCTCCGGTCTCCCACTTCAGGTCCGCCGCGACACGGGGCTCCAGGTTAGATCCTGCTACTCGTGTCTTCTGCTGCACTGGATTTCATAACGGAGGCCTGCATCAGCTCCCAACTTGGTTCCCACTCGTGAGCCTGCTTCCTTTCTCCTGCTGACTGTGTGTGGCTCTCTGAGTCTTGGTGTCGGTCATACTATTACAACCTTACTTACCCAACACAATGGTTACTGGTTGCATCAATGGATCGAGTTAGTCGACCACTTCCCACTAATGGGCGCTAATTTGGCTTCTTATATGTTTTCCTTCAATGAGAGATCGGACCAGTAGGATTGCTCAATTTATAATCAGAAGCCCATAAAACTCACAGAAACGTAATTTAAAAAAAAATACAATCCAACAAAGTCAAATTTAAAATTCAAACCATAAGCATCAGCATTATTTGTTTTACACAAATATTTGTAGGACAAAGCTTTAGCTAAGTTTCACTCATTCATACACCATATGACATAGGTTTGCCAATTCAAATGCAAATCAACAATACAATTACACTTCACACGGAAGACACATGGATGGGCTGTTATTCAAACACAGTGACGGCATAATCAGACAATTGCAAGGACTACAGTAACAAGAGCTGTTTCAGTGTTCATCACTCATAGTACTCATCAACTACTATTGTGGGTTTCTTCCCATGCACACTTACTGAACTTCTGATGTTAATCACTTTTTCCTTAGTAGCTTCTGAAGCCTGCTGGCTGACTCTTAGATAAACTTGCTCAAGACTTGCAAGGTTTTCCAAACCATAAGCACCTTCCCTGAATTGTAGTTCAAGTCTTTGAAGTTCTGGCATTGCACCCTCTAGGAAGTTCAGCAATGGCATCATCGGTGCAGATAGCCTTAGCAGTTTAAGACTGACAAATCCACCAGTCGGTACAAAGATCTTGCCATCTGAGTCCGTTGTATTCTTCTGTAGAATCTTTGCAATGCTACTATCCTTTCCTTTTGCATTGATTGAAAATGTGAGAGAAAACAACTTAGAGAGTTGGGAAAGAACTTGTAGGACAAAGTCAAATTTAAAATTGAAAACAAAAGCATCAGCACTATTTGTTTTACACAAATACTTGTAGGACAAAGCTTTAGCTAAGTTTCACTCATTGGACATAGGTTTGCCAATTCGAATGCAAATCAACAATACAATTACACTTGACACGAAGGACACATGGATGGGCAGTTATTCAAATACAGTGATGGCATAATCAGACAATTGCAAGGATTACAGTAAACTGTTTCAGCGTTCATCACTCAGTGTACTCATCGACTACTATTGTGGGTTTGTTCCCATGATTGCTTACTGAACTTCTGATATTAGTAATTTTTTCCATAGTTGCTTCAGAAGCCTGCTGGCTGACTCTTAGATAAACTTGTTGAAGACTTGCAAGGTTTTCCAAACCATAAGCACCTTCGGATAACCTGAACTGTAGTTCAAGTCTCTGAAGTTCTGGCATTGCCCCTTCTAGGAAGTTTAGCAACGGTATCACCGGTGCTGACAGTCTTAACAGTTTAAGACTCACAAATCCACCAGCCAGTACAAAGATCTTGCCTCCTGTGTCCATAGTATTCTTCTGCAGAATCTCCACAATGCTACTATCCTGTCCTTTCGCATTGATTGAAAATGTGAGAGAAAACAACTTAGGGAGACGGGAAAGAACTTGCAAACCATCTGTCCGCAGTGAAGTTAACGATAAAGTCAACTTTTCGAGAGTCTCCAGCTCCTTTATCCATTTAGGCACATGAAGCAATTTTCCAGAAAGATCAAGTGAGAGAATGTATTTTGGTGGAGTGGATAAATCATCCATTGAATTAAGAAAGCCAGTGAAGCCATCGTCAATTGCAAGAGACTTAAGGGAGTAGCCACTTAAGTACTCAATGGCAGGCAGTAACTCGTTGTATTTGTCATTGCTGTTGCTAGTATGAAGGTCTCCTAGACTGTAGATACTTAATTTCTTCAACTTGGTGAGGTTGTGCATGCTTACAAGGTCTGGAGTTGAACTTGAACCCCTACTAATCTCAATCCCTGATAGTGTCTGTAACGCTGTCATCTTTGCAATTTCTTCAGTGAATCTCAAGGAAAGACGTGTGGATTTATTGCCACCAAGCAGATGGCCCATTTTTTGGAGCCGCCCAATGGATGACGGCAACTCGGTCACTTCTGTCTCCCTAATATCCAGTGTCTCCAAATATTGGAGTTTTCCAATTTCTGATGGGAGCTTCTTGATGTACATATTGCGTAGGCTCAGATACTTCAGTTGAAACATCTTAAAAATTTTCTTCAGCTGATTGGTATTTAAGTTCTTGCAACCTTCTAGATCCAGCACTTGTAGTATAACAGACTTGAAGGAATAAGAAGGCAGATGATGCAAATTCTCAAAAACTGTCAGTGACCGGACATGCGACAAGTTCATGTTCTCTATTTTCTCTTTAACATCATCAGGGTTGCTATTATGCAGAGAAAGATGGCGGACTTTGTTGCTTGGTGTTGGTGTGAGCCAGTGGCCTCCAACCACAGTGATAAAGTTCTCTTCACTTGACTTGGAGACAATATATTCAAGGATCATATCGTGAACTTGGCAAGCCTTCACCTTGCCGTTGGTGCTATGTTCCACTGGCCGGACTATATTTCTACTGATGAGCTCATTGAAACTGTCTTCAGCAACTTCCTCGACTGTTTTCCCATCCTTCTCAGCAATGAAACCTTCAGATATCCATCTCCTGATTAATCGCTTCCTGTTGATGCTGCAACCTTTTGGGAAAATGCTCAAGTATAGCAAACAATTCTTCTGATCGGCTGGCAAATCACTGTAGCAGAGGTTAAGAATTTGTGTCACGCCCTCAGGACTAAGATTCTTATCCAACTCTGAATTTAGAGATTCTTCCACTGTTTCCCAATGCCTCTTTTCTGTAAGATCTCTTCTGGCTAGGAGCCCTGCCACTACAACTACTGCCAAAGGTAGACCACCACATTTCTTTATAATTTCAACCTTGGTTTCCTTGAATTCCTCTGGCTTTGGATCAGTAACTCTTTCAAAGAACAATTTTGTAGATGCTGCATGAGGGAGTGGTTTAAGCATGTAGATATGTTCTTGTTGATGGCAGCAGGCATTTGCTACAGACTTGAACCTTGTAGTCACCACTATTCTACTTCCCTTTTGATTTCTGGGCAAAGATTCCCAAATCATTTGCCATGAGGACACTGACCATACACCATCTATAGAGAGAAAGTATCTGCAAAAAAGAAGGATACTATTAGTGGGGTTGTAACATCATGATCAGTAAATATTTGTCTGAACAATACCATAGTCAGTACCACTTCTTGAACTAATTCAATATCAATACCTTTTGTAACAGTTAGTCTATATCTAACTGAAATGAAAAATAAAGTTGTTTGTATTGCAATCGATAGATTACATTTTGAATGAATGATTATGGAAACTTTGTTGATTAACCTGTCATTCTGTAGTCAGTTTATGAATAACTAATTAGTTACATTGCTCACCTCTTATGTTCCAGCTGTGCTCTGAGCTTCTCCTTGAGCTGTTTTACGCTCCATCCTTCGATTCCATCGAAATGGCCTTCTGAGGTGCCAGTGGCACCTCTGCGCTCAGGATCCTGCTGTGGCATGACCTGCTCGAGAATCCCTCTCAGCAGCGACGCCAGGTTCAGTTTCTGCGAAGCCTGCACCCATGCCCGGGAATCAAACTTCTCCCCATATCTGCGTTGCAGTGCCAGCGCCATCGTCGTCTTTCCAAGCCCACCAAATCCGACGATGGCAAGAATCCTGACGTCACCCTCTGATCCTGTCAGCCACTGCCCATGCTTAGCAATGGCATGCTCCTGCCCCACTGGTTCCATTGTACCGATAAGCTGTGGCGCAAGAGGTTGCAGATGATCGGTCACGTATGGGCGAGCTGGGCCACCCTGCCTGCTGCTGGGGATGGATCTAGGATCCTTCAGGTCCTGCACGCCGTACCTCGTGCGGCGTTCGCCGACTTCCTGTGCGCGGTTCTTGAGGTCTTTGATCTTGGAGGCGATGTCCCGACGGGCCCATAGCGTGGTCATGGTGTACCACGCTCTTCGGAGGTTGATGAGGAGGCCCTCGCCGCGGGGCTGGCGGCCAAGACGGTGTGTGAAGTCGTCCACACAGTCTTCTATGTCATAGGCGACGTCCCGGACGTGCTCGATCCAGTCCTTGGTCTGTTCATCGTGGGTGGCACCGGCTGCGCGGGTGAGCCTGCGGAGGAAGGCATACATGCTGGAGAGCTCATTGTTCATGTACTGGATCTCGCTGTGGACACCGCTGATAAGCGTGTACTCTTGAGCGAGGAGGCTGCCAAGCTTGCCCAGCAACGATCTCATGGCGCTCTCGGAGGCTCCAACGGCGAGCTCCATGATCGCTAGGCGTTGACTGAGCTTGCTTCGGCTACTTGCTTTCTTCTCTTTTTCTTGGCCGTCACCTAAATTACTCAAATTCACTGGATATCTGGTAGGAAAGAAACCGGTTAATTGTTCAGAGAAGTAATTGCAAGACAGCAATTCTTACAAACAACTCAGGAACATAAAAATTGAAAAGAACATGTGTGGTACTGTGGTTGCTTTTGCACGCAGGAAATGAGCAAAATTGGAAGAAGAAGAAGAAGCAATGAGCCAATGACCCAAAGCTTACCTCTTGCAACCTGCAAATAAAGAATCGAATGAAGTCCACGGCTATTGCAGGATGCCAAAAAATTAGGGTGCCAAAGGAGGTAGCATCCATGGCATCGGAGATAGTCTTGGTGCCAAAAACAGTATCATGTTCTTTCGCCCAGGTCTGGCGGCCGCGCTGAAACAGATCTACAGCGAGTTCTGGGCGCTGAGCGATGTGTTGATCAGTGGCGAGCTCGGCCTGGGAGAAGGGGGGGATCTGAACAGGTCGACCACGCGCGCTGCCCGTCGAGCGCCAGATCAGTGGCGAGCCGAAGCGAAGGGAATCTGAACAGGTCGACCACGTGCGCTGGCTGTCGAGAAGCTAGGGGGCCTGCACCGATGAAGGCCACATGTGGCGAGCTCGGCCTCGCAGAAGGATCTGAACAGGTCGACCAGGTGCGCTGCCCGTCGAGCGCCTGCACTGATGGAGCTACTGGTGTGAGAGTAGCTGGGAGGGATTAAGGAGGATCAGGGATTAGATTTTTTTAATAATGGATAGTTTATATCCGGCTTCATCTTTCAACTAATAGAATTTGGTCAATTATTGCAGTCTCACAAAAAGGCACAAACATGGACCGTAAATAAAATAAGTTTGCAGCCCGCCAAACGGCTAACCGAAACAATATAAGATTTGGACTAAATATGACCAATATGTCTTGTAGATAACTATCCATTGGAACTAAAAAACTGCAGAGTTGACGTCTCTAGATGCTGTCCAACTATGGCCAGTTGATCCTGCTGATCATCATGCTGCTTGGAATCGTGCCCATTGTCGAAGCCAATGCGTTCCACTGAAAAGTACCTGCAAGAAAGATTTTGGTCTGCATTTGTCAAAAACTATCTCGTTTCTTGTTAACCAAATGGTCTAACAAAACGCAGAAGCTACCGTTAATAACAATGAATTATACTTTTTATTTGGTGTTTTTGACCATCTAATGAAAATGTCATTTATATCACTTGGGGGCCAAATTTCAAAAAGTATATGTACAGCGCGTCATAAGAATTTGGCATAAGCACAGTCTAAAAAGAGAAGTTGTATGGTTTTTGGATGGTGACAGAAGCAGCACTGCCTTTCGCCATTTCAGTTGCGCCTAACTAAGTTATTCTTAGTTAAGATCACACTGGTACCGTAGAAAGATTTTTATTTTCATAGGTACTTTGATTTGCCATAAATCTTGTGATACTCTAACCCCATTGTTAAATAGCGCAGCATATATGGACTTGATCGTAAAGCTTCCGGACGTGTTCATACCCTAAACAAAGACATCCCTTTGCTCAAGTAAGTTAATATCCTGTAAAGAAGCAATAATTTTATGCCAAGCACTTAAGATTGCACCCACTAAGTTTCGTCGAAAAGAAACATTTAGTGGAGTTGAACTAAGCACTTGTGCCATAGAGTCATGCTTTCTTTTTACAATATTACAATATTAAACAACGATGGAAATTTGTCTTTAAAAGGTTTATTTTCCAACCAAATATCTATCCAGAACCTAGTTTGAGACCCATCTTTTACTTTAAACGATCCAAAGTCCATAAAGGAGTCTTTGATATTCATCAAACTTTTTCAAAAATATGAATCTATTGGTTTTTTAACACAACTCCACAAAGTCTTAGTTTTAATGTATTTGTTTCTTAGAAGTTCCTGCCACATGTCGTCTTCATTCAATAATTTGAATAGCTATTTACTTAACAAATATTTATTTTGTATGTCCAAGTTATGAATTCCTAAACCGCCCTAATCTTTGGGTTGACATAATATCTCTCATTTGGTCAATCTATATTTACGTTTGTGTTGGTCATTTTGGCGGTAAAATCGTGATCTGAAACTGTCTATTTTTTCTAAAATGCCTCTCAACGGTTCGAAAAAGACATCATGAACATTAGTAAACTAGACAAAGACCTTTGGGTTTATCAAAACCAATCGGCCTCCCACCGAAAGTATTTTTCCTTTCCAGCCGCTTTCCAATCTTTGTTGTTTAACTTCCTAGTATTCATAGGAAGACTAAGATAACAAAAGGGATATTTACCAATAACACATCCGAACAGTTGCGAATAGAACTCTTTATGGTCTTTTACTTTGCCAAAACAAGATATTTCACTTTTATGAAAGTTTATCTTAAGCCTCGATAGTTGTTCAAAGGTGGTGAACAAAAGTTTCATATTCACCGCCTTTTCAACATCGTGGCTCATAAAAATCACTATGTCATCCTCATACCGAAGGATAGACAGCCCATCCTGGATTAGGTTAGGAATAACCCCTTCGACCTGCCCTGCTTCCTTTGCTCTGGCAATCAGTATGACCAGCATGTCTACCACTATATTGAATAATATGGGCGACATGGGTCATCTTGCCTTAAGCCTTTTCTTGTTTGGAAGTAGGATCTTAATTGATCATTCACCTTAATATTAACATTGCCCCCTTGTGTGAAATTTTTCATCCACGTTTGTTGTAGGAAACTCCAATTTACCTTATCATATGCCTTTAAAAGTCAATTATAGGTTAGGTCTGAGGGGAGATTTACATATTTACCATTATTAAGAATGGCTCTTATCTGAATATCATCCTTAAAATGGATTTTACAAATTTATCATAAGAGAACATCAAATTTCCATCTTTGCCCATGTGGCACGCCAGGCCAGCCAGACATGCCTTGCTTCTCTTCCTCCCTCTCCAACAACCGGGGCCCGCATCTCGTCTCACGGCAAGGTGGGGCCTACACGTTAGCTTCATCTCCCACCATCGGCACAAGCAGCTCCGCCATAGCCCCTCCCTCTCTGGCAGCCGCCCTTGCCGGGCGCAGCCGCGAGCAGCTCGCTCGAGGTCTCTTGGGCATGCGCATGGTTTAGGGTAGATCCGTCTCGGCCTCATCGCCATGCTTGCAGGCAGTGGCGAAGCTAGAGCACATAAGAGGGGGGTGCATGTGCCTTGTGGGTGCATAGACATGTGTTTTAGGGGGTGCCTATATGGTGAAATTTTAAGCAAATCTATTGTTTTTATAATTTTTGGGGGGTGCCTAAGCACCCCCACTTCATCATGTAGCTTCGCCCCTGCTTGCAGGCAGCTTCGCCACAGCCTCGCGAGCATGTACGCAAGCAGCTCCTCCCCACAAGCAGCAGCGCGCGGGAGCTCGTGCTTGGCCATGGCGTTCATGGCCACACTCATGGACAGAGGGTGAAGGAGCGGGCCGAGGGCGTTCGAGCCTAGAGTCGTCCACCACGGGGATGCAAAGGCGACTAGAGGTAAGGGACGCAACTAATAAGTAGGCCCACCTAAATAGTGAGAGGAGCTGCGGGACCTGGCTGTCGAAGAGGGAGAGAGGAGCAGGGCAAGGGCAAGGGCAGTAAGGACATTTTGTCTGCCCATGCTAACTGGGCGCCAATGTGTCGAGCTGGCGTGGCATGGCACATGCACAAAGATGGCAAATCCGTTTTACATATTTATCCAGGATAAGTTTTTTAGCCTAAAAATTGTTCATAGTATACAACATAAAAATGTATAGGTTAATATGACAAAAAAATGAAAAAAAAAATACAACGATTTTGCTAAGTCATACATATTTGAAAAATCTGCACACCCGGATTAAAGGGAGTCGTAAGAGCAGCTCTAAAAAAGTTGATAAAAATAAATGGCAAAATTCATGATTTAACAAACCCCTAAATAGAAAAACCCTACAAATAAAAACAGAAAACTCTAATAGCTTTTCTAGTCTTTGAGTATAGATAGCTAGCGGCACATGTAAGTTTAAGAGAACTTCGGATAGATGCTAGATACAATAGTTGTTGAACTTTCCTTTTCTTTCTAAAATAGTCAAATATAGATTACGCAACATGGATAACTCCTCTATTAAAGTTGCTCTTAGAGTGGGATGAAATAGTTTCTTTTCCACACTGGACTTAGCTATCAATTCTATCTAAATTATACCATGGGAGTGTGCGAGTTGGCCAGCCATTGTCGCAATAAATAAATAAATACAAATAAAAATAAAAAATATAACGTGCCAGCCAATGGCCCGGGCCAGCACGGCGGGTCTAGCCGTAGCCAGTTGGCTATCTCCTGTGGGCCTTCCCATAAAAAAAAAAATATGCTGTGGGCCTACCACGTGGACAACAGCTTAGTGGAAAAAAAAATAGTAATTGCTCAGTCGCTCGGAGCAAAACGTCCGCGGCGGAATTGGGATTGGGAGAGAATCGCCAAATCGTTTAGTCCACCCACACCCACTTCAGTCGGCGGCACAACGACGCTCACAGATCGAACTCTGGGGGAGGCCGGGGCCGGCGAATGCCGAAATCTGGGGGAAGCCGGGGCCAGTGAATGGCGACTTGGCGAGCCGACGCGCTGGAGCAAAAGCTGGTGCTGGCGCTTGACTACGGGCTGCAGCACGGCATCCGCGATGACTTCGGCTTGCTCCATCGCGAGTTCGGCGCCATACTTGACGCGATCGACCGCTGCGAGTCCCTCCATGATGAGCCCAACGCCCAGACCAAGTACTGGGCCATCCGAGCCCGCGAGGTCGCCTACGACGTCGAGGACTGGGCCGACCTCTTGCTCCACCGCGTCCAGGTCAGCGGCGGTGGATGTACCGCCCTCGGCTCTAGGATTCTCAATCAGCTTGGCCTTGTCCACCGCGACATCATCAGCGAGCTCCCGAAATTGACGAAGCGCACTGTTGCGCTGACGGAGCAGTTCCAGCACTCGATCCACGACTCCCTCAAGCCTGTCGACCCCCTCGAGCACGGGCGGACCCAAGGCCCGGCAAGGCCGGGCACCTGCCCGGGCTCCCCTGCGGCTATCAGAAGAATATAAGAGAGATCACTGTACTGTTCACCCGTGTAAATTAGCTTTCACGCTTATGCAATCCTAACCTATCTAATGTCTGCCCAGGCTCCATTTTATCTCTGGGTCCGCCACTGCCCTCGAGCCTGTCGACCCTCGGCTGACCACACGCTTCGTCGACATTGGCTGCCTCGTCGGTTTCGACAGGCCGATGGAGGAGGTGACCAAGATAGTTACCGGTCCTGGCAGCATGCTCAAGGTTGTCTCTATTGTCGGGATGGCCGGATCTGGGAAGTCAACGCTTGCCACGGCGGTGTACAGGCAGCTTAGACAGCAGAAATGCTTTCATTTACAAGCTTTCGTCTCTGTGGGGCAGAAACCAGATGTGGGCAAAAAGGCTCTCCAGGGCATGCTCTTGGAGTTTGGCGTTGGGCACGAAGATGATATTGACCAACTCGTCTCGACGCTCGGAAAAATATTGGGGAACAAGAGGTACTACTAATTCATATGTTTGAAGTTACGATTTCCATTGTTTGTTTCCAACCTCGGATCACATACTTATGGTCTTTCAATAATATTAAAAAAAGAATCACTACTTACTTATTTTCATAGTTTCCTTGATCAGTTTTTTTCTCTTCACTTTGCAAAACAGTTGCCTCATTGTGGTTGATGACTTATGGAGTAACGAAGATTGGCAACTGATAGGGAGATGCTTTCCAAAGGTCTCTCTTGCTGGTAGTAGGATAATCACCACAACAAGGAACCTTGAATTGGCAGAGGGATGTTCTCGTGATTCGAGGAGTAACATTTACAATATTGGGCTTCTTAATGAAGTGGACTCCAAAAAACTAATTCTGGATAGAGCCTTTGGTACCGGGCATGGTTGTCCTCCACATTTGGAGGACGTTCTTGCCCAAATTACAAGAAGATGCAGTGGCCTGCCTCTTGCTTTGGTTGCCGTACCATCCATGTTACAAGACAAATCCTCAAAGGATGAATGGGATAGGCTTGTTGAATCAAGATGGTTATCACATCCAGATGCAGGAATGATGAGGCAGATACTCAATCGTGGCTACAGTGATCTACCACAATTTCCTGAGGATTTCAAGGTTGATGTAGACCGCCTAGTGAGGCGATGGACTGCTGAAGGATACATCCCTGGAACGTCCTACTTACGCATTTATGAGAAAATAACTAGAGACATCAACGAGCTCATTACAAGAAACATGGTACAGCGATTGCCCCCGGTCCATGGTGCCCCAAGGTATTGCAGGCTTCACCCTGTGATACATGATTTCGTTGTTTGCAAATCCATGGAAGACAACTTTGTCACTCTGGTGGATGATCAGAACTGCAAATCCATGGAAGACAACTTTGTCACTCTGATGGATGATCAGCGGCGGCTATCAGTGCAGAGCAGCAAGGATGATCAAAATCTGATGATGTCATATGATCGTATGGACTTATCCCATGTTCGCTCAATCGCTGTCTTTGGTCAGGCGAGCGCTGCACCTCGCCTGACTAATCTGCGTGTTGTGCGTGTGCTGGATCTCCAAGGTTGTGTCGGTGCGGTATGCCTCGATGACCTAGACAAGCTGCCACTGCTGAGGTACTTGAGCCTCAAAGGCACTGATGTCGCTGAGCTCCCTGCATCATTATGGGAGCTAAGGTTCCTGGAGTTTCTGGATGTAAGATCCACAAAGGTGAAACAGCTGCCTCCAAGCATTGTGGGCCTATGGCATTCTTTGAAAACTCTTCTCTTTGGTCATGAGGGGATGATTAATTCGGTTGAAACAGCAACAAGGATTGCCGAGGATATCCATCATTGCCGCGGGCTAGAGTATGTAGCCACTATCGATTTGAGGGAACACCCTGCAAGCTTTGTAAAGGCTCTCGGTGATCTGAACGCCTTGAGGATGCTCAAAATAACATGGTCCTTTCGCCAATGCACTGAGGGAGCCTACAGCAAATCACTACTTTCATCCATGGCGAAGTGGAGTGTGCTCAAGTCTCTGACCATCCACTGTGGTCTCGGCTGTTCCATGGAGTTTCTAGGCTCCCTGTCTTACCCGCCTGATCTACTTGAGAAGTTCAAGGTGACAGGGGGAGGTTTCGTAAGTGTCCCTAGATGGATTCAAATGCTCAGTAAGCTATCTTTTCTACAAATCACAATCTGCAAGATAGGGACAGATGATCTGAATTTACTCAGAGGTTGTCATGTGGGGCATAGCCTACAGGCGCCGTGCCAGGGACGTTCGCCGCGCGAAGGAACGGGCCACAGCGCGGGCGCTGATCGCAGCAGAAGGAAGTGGCTAGGAGATAAGATTAGATTCTATTTTAGTTCCTTAATTATTGGAGTTTGTTAGTTCCTTAATAATTGGAGTCTGTTGCTCCCGTAGTCCAGGCCTCGGGCCATATATATCCTTGTAATCGATACTTGGGGGATTAAGCAAAGAATATTATCAATCTCTTCCTCTCTCTAAAACCCTAAGCCTGCGGCGGAGGGGCAAACCTCGCCGGAGAAGACGATGGACCGAGGCTACGAGTTACGTAGCCGAGGGCTAGCTACCCTAGGGCCCGACGCCCTTGACAACCTGGTATCACGGTCTGTTCGATCCTCCGCTGCCGCCAACACCCCCCACCCACCACCAGCCGCCAACCCACCGACCTCACCACCACCAGCCACCGCCGCCAGCCCTTCGTCACCGTCGTCGTCCATCGCTTCTTGCGCCGACACTATGGGAGACGACCTCAAAGCCGCCATCGAGGCCCTCACGAAGAACATGGAGAACATGCAGAAGACGATCGAGGCCAACGCGCAGGCCAACGCGGCCAACGCGAAGGCAATCCAGTTGCTCTCCGCCTCCTCCTCCGGATCGCGCCCGGCATCGGGCGAGCACTTCCAGGACCGCCCAGCGAAACATTGGCGGCCCGAGTTTCCCAAGTACGACGGCAAGAGCGATCCGCTGGCGTTCATCACAGTGCGAGTCGTTCTTCCGCCAACAGTGCATCATGCCCGAGGAGCGCACCTGGATGGCCTCGTACAATCTCCAGGACGCGGTGCAACTCTGGTACATGCAGGTCCAGGAGGACGAGGGCACGCCGACGTGGCCGCGATTCAAGGAGCTGCTCAATCTTCGCTTCGGGCCACCGCTACGCGCTGCTCCTCTCTTCGAGCTCGCGAACTGCCGGCGTACTGGCACAGTTGAAGACTACCAGGACCGCTTCCAGGCGCTCCTCCCACGGGCGGGCCACCTCGATGAGGCCCAGCGCGTCCAGCTGTTCACCGGAGGGCTTCAACCACCGCTCAGCCTCCGAGTCCAGAACCAGGGTCCGCAGA
Source organism: Themeda triandra (assembly GCA_018135685.1). NCBI lineage: Eukaryota > Viridiplantae > Streptophyta > Magnoliopsida > Poales > Poaceae > Themeda > Themeda triandra. The sequence continues at coordinate 164,168 of JAENPR010001093.1, read as the reverse complement.
CCCTCGCCGCGGCCATGAGTCTCGCGCGATCTATGGAGTTGCTGGAGCCCTACGACAATAACCCGATGGCCAAGGCGGCCGGTCGGGGAGTGCTACAGATCCCGGGAGCGCGACCCGCGCCCCAGCCCCTCGCGAAGACGACGCCGGCCACCGGGGTCGTGGAGACATCGACCCGACCGATCAAGCGGCTGAATCAGGCGGAGCAGGCCGAACGACGTCGCCTTGGCCTCTGCTTTAATTGCGACGAGCCGTACAGTCACGGCCATAATAAGGTTTGCAAGCGCCTTTTCTTTGTTGACAGCGTGGCGGAAGATGAAGACGACGGCGTCGAGGACACGGCCGACGTGGAGTCCCCGGTGTTCTCGCTACACGCAGTCGCGGGCGTCCCCGTGGGCAACTCCATCCTGCTCCGGGTGACCCTGGGCACCGCACGCCTCGTCGCGCTGGTGGACACGGGGTCCACCCATAACTTCATCGGGGAGTCGGCCGCGCGCAGCACGGGACACGCCATCCAGCCGCGCCCTCGCCTCACTGCGATGGTCGCGAACGGCGAAAAGGTCGCCTGTCCAGGCGTCATTCGTCACGCCCCAGTGACCATCGAGGGCACGACGTTCTACATAGACCTCTACATCATGCCCCTCGCCGCCTACGATGTCGTCCTCGGCACCCAGTGGATGGCACGTCTGGGGAACTCCATCGCCTGGGATGTGGCTGCCGGCACCATGTCGTTCCACCACCACGGTCGGACGGTGTGCTGGCCCAGCGTGGTGCCCGCTTCGGGCCAGCCAAGTCACGCTACGACCGTGGGCTCGATCGCCACCACCTCCAGTACCTCGGTGCCGAGCGCCAGCGAACCAGGGACGGGCCGCGCTCTTCTCGATGGCCTCTTGGGCTCCTTCGACGATGTCTTCGCGGAGCCGCGGGGACTTCCACCATAGCGCGGCCGTGACCACGCCATTCATCTGCTGCCCGACGCTTCTCCGGTGGCTGTGCGGCCGTACCGTTACCCGGTCGCGCATAAAGACGAGCTGGAGCGACAGTGCCTCGCCATGATGGAGCAGGGCCTCATTCGCCACAGTACATCGGCGTTTTCCTCGCCGGTCCTGTTGGTCAAGAAGGCCGACGGCGCGTGGCGTTTCTGCGTCGACTACAGGGCTCTCAACACCATCACCATCAAGGATGCCTATCCGATCCCGGTGGTGGACGAACTCCACGACGAACTCCACGGCGCCAAGTTTTTTACGAAGCTTGATCTACGCTCGGGCTACCACCAGGTCCGCATGAGGCCCGAAGACATTGCCAAGATGGCGTTCCGCACCCATGACGGCCTCTACGAGTTCCTGGTCATGCCGTTCGGGTTGTGCAACGCTCCGGCGACATTCCAGGCGCTGATGAACGACATACTGCGCCCCTACTTACGCCGGTTTGTCCTTGTATTTTTTGATGACATCCTCATCTATAGTGCGTCATGGGCAGATCATCTTCGTCATATCCGGGCGGTCCTTCTCCTACGACGCCAGCACCGGCTCTTCGTCAAGCGCTCTAAGTGCGCTTTCGGCGTCGACTCCATCTCCTACCTCGGCCACATCATCAGTGCCGCCGGCGTCGGCATGGACCCCGCCAAGGTCCAAGCGGTGATGGAGTGGCCACAGCCGCGCTCGGCTCGGGCGGTCCGGGGTTTCCTCGGCTTGGCGGGATACTACTGCAAGTTCGTCCACGACTATGGGACCATCGCCGCCCCGCTCACTGCTCTCACCAAGAAGGAGGGGTTCCGCTGGTCCGACGAGGCGGCCGCGGCTTTCCAGGAGCTCAAGCTCGCGGTCACCTCGGCACCAGTCCTGGCGCTCCCCGACTTCACCAAGCTCTTCGTCGTCGAATGTGACGCATCTACACACGGGTTCGGCGCGGTGCTTCTCCAGGACAAGCATCCCCTGGCGTTCTTCAGCCGTCCTGTCGCCCCTCGCCATCGCGCACTCGCCGCCTACGAACGGGAGCTGATCGGCCTCATCCTCGCCATCCGCCATTGGCGCCCGTACCTGTGGGGTCGGAGGTTCGTCGTGCGGACTGACCACTACAGCCTCAAATACCTCCTCGACCAACGCTTGGCGACTATCCCGCAACATCACTGGGTGGGCAAGCTTCTCGGCTTCGATTTCTCCGTCGAGTACAAGCCGGGCGCCGCGAACACGGTGGCAGACGCCCTGTCCTGGCGGGACACAGAGGAGGGGTCGGTGCTGGCCCTGTCGGCCCCCCGCTTCGACTACATCGCCCGACTCTGAGTGGCCCAGGCCACGGATCCGGCTCTTGTTGCCATCCGCGACGCGATCGTGGCAGGCTCCCGAGGGGCGCCTTGGGGCATCCGCGACGGCATGGTCATCTTCGACTCGCGGCTCTACATCCCGCCATCGTCCCCACTGCTCCTGGAGGTACTGGCAGCCGTGCACAACGACGGCCACGAGGGCGTGCAGCGCACGCTGCACCGTTTGCGCCGCGACTTCCACTTTGCCGACATGCGTCGAGTGGTCCAAGACTTTGTTCGGCGTGCGATACTTGTCAAAGGTACAAGTCCGAGCATCTGCACCCAGGCGGCCTCCTGCCTCTGCCGGTCCCAACGACAGTATGGGCGGACCTCGGCCTAGACTTTGTGGAGGCCCTGCCTCGCGTGGGCGGGAAGTCGGTGATACTCACGGTGGTGGACCGCTTCAGCAAGTATTGTCATTTTATCCCTCTGGCTCACCCCTACACTGCAGAATCGGTGGCACAGGCGTTCTTCAAGACATCGTTCGTCTCCACGGCATTCCTCAATCCATGGTGTCGGATCGGGATCCGGTGTTCACGTCCGTTTTCTGGAAGGAGCTCATGCGGCTCACGGGCACGAAGATGCACATGACCACGGCCTTCCATCCGCAGTCGGATGGGCAGACGGAGTCCGCAAACCGCGTCATCGTCATGTACCTGCGGTGCTTCACCGGCGACCGGCCCCGCCAGTGGGTTCGCTGGCTCCCTTGGGCGGAGTATGTCTATAACACTGCCTTCCAGACCTCGCTGCGGGACACGCCCTTCCGGGTGGTTTACGGCCGCGACCCACCGGCGATCCGGTCCTATGAGCCGGGAGAAACTCGTGTCGCTGCCGTTGCTCGCACCATGGCGGAACGTGACGAGTTCCTAGCGGATGTGCGGCATCGTCTGGAGCAGGCCCAAGCTCTCCACAAGAAGTACTACGACAAGGGTCACCGGCCAGTCTCCTTTGCAGAGGGCGACATGGTGCTGTTGCGTCTCCGACATCGGGCGCCAGCGTCTCTTCCACAGGCGACCAAGGGGAAGCTAAAGCCCCGTTTCTTCGGGCCCTACCGCGTCACCGAGGTCATCAACCTCGTCGCTGTTCGCCTACAGCTCCCTCCCCGAGCCAAGCTTCACGATGTGTTCCATGTGGGACTTCTGAAGAAATTCGTCGGCCCAGCCCCTGCTGCTCCCCCACCACTGCCACCGATTCATCACGGTGCCATCGAGCGGGAGCCAGAACGCGTGTCGCGCTCTCGGCTTGCACGCGGCGTGCAGCAGGTTTTGGTGCACTGGAAGGGCGAGTCCCCGGCCTCCGCGTCTTGGGAAGATCTCGACGCATTCAAAGAGCGCTACCCCACGTTCCAGCTCGAGGACGATCTGGCTGTCGAGGGGGGGAGAGATGTCATGTGGGGCATAGCCTACAGGCGCCATGCCAGGGACGTTCGCCGCGCGAAGGAACGGGCTGCAGTGTTAGCTAAATTGTTGCATCATGTTTTGTTCAGTTAGCATAGCTGCAAGTTAGAGTTTAGTTCGGTCAGTTAGCGGATCGCGCACGGGTGGAGGCATGCCCACGCCGTGACACGGTCTAGTGCATGGTTTGGTTCAGCGCCACGAAACGGGTCGCGGCATGTTGTGTCCGTCGCGGTGAAACGACGAGTCACACGGCACGGGACGTGGCGCGGGGTACCTGGAGGCGTGTTCCAGGACTCCTACTTTGTATCCATATAAATAGCAAAGAGTAAGACCGAAAAGGCTGCGATCTGCAGCGGGAAAACCCTAATCTCATATTGTTCCAATCTGTTCGCAGTCACCACGTCGGCGAGTGCGCCGCCGGTGGCTGAGGTTGACGCAGAGCTTCGTCTGCGCTATCAAGTGGTATCAGCTCCTGGTTGGGCCGGGTCCAGAACCCAGAAACAAACCCCGGGCAGTCAAGGGTGGCAGGTACCACCGATGTTGTGACTAAGGGGGAGATTGTTGGGGTTAGTCCCACATCGATAATTGATGGTGGGGGAGCACAACATATAAGGCGGGGCGGTCCTCACCTATCAGACTAGTCTTTTGGGTTGTGCAGGCCCAAGGCCTTCATATGTTGTGTAGTTAAGTGGACCCGGGAGGGGGAGTGGCACCAGCAATGGGCTGGGCCGTCTCTCAGGAACCGGGCGGGCCTGATAAGCGGTCAGGGCACCTGCAAACGGGCAGGGCCCAGTAGGCCCGGTTCTAACATGCAGCGGGGGCGCCGATCGCAGCAGAAGGAAGTGGCTAGGAGATAAGATTAGATTCTATTTTAGTTTCTTAATTATTGGAGTTTGTTAGTTCCTTAATAATTGGAGTCTGTTGCTCCCGTAGTCCAGGCCTCGGGCCATATATATCCTTGTAATCGATACTTGGGGGATTAAGCAAAGAATATTATCAATCTCTTCCTCTCTCTAAAACCCTAAGCCTGCGGCGGAGGGGCAAACCTCGCTGGAGAAGACGACGGACCGAGGGTACGAGTTACGTAGCCGAGGGCCAGCTACCCTAGGGCCCGACGCCCTTGACAGAGGTTTACCTCAATTGCAGTGTCTGATAATGGGTTTGGATGTTGTTCCCAGAGAACCTATAGTGATTGAAAGTGGGGAGTTCCGTCAGCTTCTATGGTTCTCAGTCGATTGCTCAGTGCCGTGGCTCACTTTCCAAACAGGTGCTATGCCAAAGCTCACACATCTTCAACTAGATTTCTGCTCAGGTTCGACAAATCTAGAGAGTGTTCCTTCTGGTATCAGCAGCCTCCAGAGGCTCACGGAGGTAGTCCTCCTCTACAACCAAAAGTGGTGTGCTGATAGTTCTAGCGTCAGATTGACTGTTGATGCTGTGAAAAGACAGGTTGCCAGACACGGTAACCTGATAGACCTCATCATCAACGGCACCAAAGCTGGTGTCCAAAAAGTTGATGAGGAGATGAAGAGCACAACCGAAATTCAGAGTGGTCATGCTGGCGAGGAGACAGCGAGGACTACACTAGAGACGACTCAGGGTGAAATTGAAATCGAAGTTGAATGTGATGACATTAGCAGCACCTACTAGCTGTCAAGTCCCCGGACAAGGTAGTCTGTCTTCCTACTGACCCAAATGCTTTGCTTCCATACGAATTAGTAACACCAGTCACACAAAAAAATCATACTAACTGTGTTGCTGTTGCAGGACTGATGATGCTTCCGTAGCATGAAAATTGCCGAGTTGAAGGATCGGAGAACAGCTTTGCAGTTTGGTTGAAGACAAGAACAAGAGTTGCTGACTTGCAGTTTGATGGTGGCAAATTGCTCTTGCCAGTTGCCACTCACTCTTGTATGTTGCTGCTGCCTGCTGTTGTTTATTTGTTTGATGATGTATTTTATTTGTTTGGTCATGCCGTACTCTGTTTTCCGTATTTACATTTTACAGTGCCGTCTGTGTGTTTGTAACTACTACTATTATGTATGGCCTGTGTGGAAGGAACTCGGTCAGGTGTTGTTCCACTGCAACCAAGTTCATAAGATTTCCGATACTGTATTTCTTTTTCACTCAGCTCTATATTGTGGATTACATGCATGTAAGTCACTTGCCATGGAAAATTGGTAATGCGACCACCGTGTTGCACCGTTGTGCTTGTGTCAATCACTGCAAATTTACATGAGGTTGACATTTGGGCGTGTCCCGCACACATGCATACCAAAATGTTTGTCATACTAATGACTGCAAGACCGCCGTCAAATTTGGACTGCACGGGTAACTATCAAGCATGTGAGGCAAACTAGGGCATATGGTGGATGGTGACACAAAATGGGGGCTCAATGATGCCTGGCCAGGCTGCACTTGCTGGCTCCAATTCAAGCAAGCCTTGTTTTTTTCTTCTTCTATGCCAATCCAATCCATTCCAGCTCTTGCTCTAGTTAGAACATTTTATGGTGAAGAAATAAGGCAGTGTTTTCTAAGAACAAATTATGGCATAATGTTTCAAACATTAAGACAGGTTGAAGTTTGGCCATATGATAATTGAAGTGTTTTAACCATGTACCCATCAGCCTTTAGATTCTAGAGTTAAAGCCTACGCACCTGAGTTGCCTCTGAAAAACTAAACTGCCAGGAATAAACACGACAGAATGGTACAGGTTGAGATTACCTTCAATCATGGAGATACAAATTTGCTTGCTTGCCGAAATATCACTTCAAGAATTCTCAAAAGGTTTTGGCTTTCTTTCATTTGCTTCTATTCTGTGTATATAGAACAATTGGGATGGTGTACGCTGTACGCCACCATATCAAAATGCAGACTCTGACTAGTGGCCATCAGGAGCATCCTCCAAGTACTTGAATCTGTCCTTTCTTACAAACCGCGTGTGAAAACCATCCAACCTGGTCTTATTCATCAATTCTACGGATACAATCAGAGCTGCATCTTCACTCTGTCCGTCGTCGTCTAGTACTTGTTTGGTTGCTGGTTGGTCACCTGACAGGCAGCTTCGCCTGTCAGGTATCGATCCCAGCCGCTAGGCGACTGAAATTGACGACCTGGGGCTGCTGTCTGGCCCCCAACCAAACAGGAGCTTACTGCTTGGTGCAAATCCCCACACAATGAGTGTGGACATTATGGCCTTGTTTAGATTGCAAAAAGTTTTAACCCGATGAATAGTACTATTTTCGTCTTATTTGACAAATATTGTCCAATCGTGGACCAACTAGGCTCAAAAGATTTATCTCGTGATTTTCAACTAAACTGTGTACTTAGTTATTTTTTTAACTACATTTAATGCTCCATGCAAGCGGCTAAAAATTGATCTGATGGAGAGAGAGTGAAAAAACTTGGAATTTGGATGACATCTAATCAAGGCCTATGGTTAGGAGTAAATTTAACTTTACCTGGAATGCCCACACTGTCTCAGCCGGAACCCCCTGCCACCACATTGCAATCATCAATAAAGCGTCAACCTACTGAGACCGCCCTTTGGCTGCAGCACCCCAAGGACCAGCGGTCATTCCGTCGAACAGCTTGCGCGCTTATGCAAATCACCCGGCTTACTGAATAACCAACTAGAGCTCCAGTTCGCCATCTCCGCGAACAGCGGAAGCCCGTGGCGCCGCATCGGAACCACCGTGTCCGCAGCCTCCGGGATGCTCCCGGCCTCCGCGAAGGCAGTGAGCATCGCGCGCACGGGCAAGGCCTCGTCCTCCTTGGGGAGCTTTCCCTCGCGCGCGACGATGGTGGTGGGGTGGTGGCGGTGGCGGTGGCGTAGAGGCGCATGATTCGCGGGAGGCTGCGGCATGACGGTGGCGAGAGAGCGTCTCGGTATGGAGCTGCGGTGTTTTCCGCCATTCCCTCCTGCACGCCGTTCGCCGCTCCGGTGACCGCCGCGTGGGGCTTTCTGGCCACCGTGTACTCTGATGTGTTTGGCGTCGCCGCGGCCGCGGACCTGAGCAGTCTCTTGTCGTGGCCCACGACCCAAACGTTCCGCTCCTATTTCACTAAAACAAAATGATTTGGCCCACTCCGGTCAAACTTGGCTACTTGGTAGGTCCAGTATTTGGGAGTGGCCGTATGTTGATGGGCGCCCACAACATCTCGCTGCAGCCCAGGTTAGGCTAGCAGGAAATGGCCAGCTCGCTAAGTTGGAGTACCACCGGCCCACTGCAGAGAAGTGCTCCGTATCAAGAAGTCAAGATGATTAAAATTGGAAGAAAGTCCATTTTACATTTATATCCTCCAAGTCCTGGACTTCTAAACCGGATAAATCACCTCTCTCTCAACTCTTAAAATCATTAATTTTACCTCCCTGACCAGGTTATAGGTGGTCTTTAAAATGGTTTTATCTTTTCAATTTAAAAAATAAACTAAACTAATTAGCACAAGAATTTGAGGTGATCCCCTGTTGCAACCAGAGGGGGGCGCTTCTCATCCCTCTCATCTCCCTCTCTCCCTCTATCCCTTCGTGGGGATGGTAGGAATTGATCGTGGTTACATGCAGGGAAAAATAACCTGTCATTTGCGGGCTTTGCCCAAAGCCCTATGAATTAGGTCTGAAGGGAAGATTTGAGTGTTTACCTAGGTTTGAGGAATCTTGTAGGGGCTTTGTTTTTTTGCATAGACAGTCTTATAGCTATATACCTGCTCAAGTAGGAGACCTTTTTCCTTTATAAATATAAGGTCAATACATTATCCTGTTTCTGAAGTACGATATGGTATAACATTGACAACTATCACTATTTGGCAGTTGGCAAGTCTCTTAAAGTTGGCTTCTGTTTGAAAATGATCGATTGTCAATTCAGCTATTTTTCAGAATTCAGGCCGAGGCCCAGGAGCCACGCATAGACGAAAATTGAATCGTCTTGTGGACATAAGGCCGCGGCCCATCTGTCCCCGATCCTTCATGACTCGTGACGGCCGAGGAACATTTCTTTTTTCCGATCCGCGTCGTCGGTGATTAGCAGTTTAGAAAACTTCAGCAGCCTGACAACCACATAATAAATAGGCATATGGCTACAGTTTATATTAAGTAAGCATAGCTGGATGGGCAATCAGCAGCAGTGTGAACGTACAGGCAACCACTTGGAATCTTGGATAGACAACGTGCCATTCTTCTTCAAAATACGTGAATGAAATTAATAGTGCCTTTGACATGTGCTAAGGATTCCGATCCGGGAATCTCGCCAATAACTTGTTAGAATAATAGGCAATTTCTATGTCAATTTAATTCCACAAATTAACATTATGATGATGACTGTAAACATGATGTCACGAATGTCCATAAACATATGAACCATGTGACCAATAAGCATGTGAAGCAAATAAGCATGATAACATGATTTGTCTACTAAAGCAATGAAGCATGATATAGAGCTCATCACAATTATAGCCACTGAAAAACATGTGAAACAATATAACTGGACAACCGAAACATACAGGCAGTAGTATATGAAACAACAGCACAGAATAAACGAAACATGCATATATGACAGATCAATTTCAGCAAGATCAGACAGCAGTAAATTGATAAAATAACAGATCAGATCATACGAAACATATCTATCATAGCATACGAAACAGCAGGCATGGACTAACGAAACATGCAGAAACTGCATCAAAAAACAGAGAGGAGATGAACAGGTTATACCCTCCAGAGGAATTCGAGCCCGATCCTTGTCCTGTTTCCATGTTGACGAAGAGGATGAAGAACGTAAGGCCTCGGGGAAGTAGACGAAGACGGCGCCTCCAGGAAGTAGACGACGACGGCGCCTCCAGGAAGTAGATGACGGATCAACGGCGGCGGCGGCTTGGGCAGTCGCGTAAACGCTCCCCAAAAACCTAATTGCCGATCCTCCGTGCAAGGTCCCAAACGGCAAGGGCTTCCGAGGCACCTGCCCTCTCGTCTCCCAGTGCGCGCAAGGTGAACGAGATGGAGAAACTTTGTCACTGCAAGATGTGGACTGGATGAACTCAACTCTTGTACTGAAGGGACTAGTCTCCTTTTATGGAGTGTGCGCCGCTAGGAGGAGGAGGGAGGAGAAGAGTCTCTCGGTGACTCTCCAGGAGACGGGCAGCTGAAGAGATGGAAACTCCCTCCATCAAAGCAAGAGAGTGCTAAAAAATTAACACCCGCCCGCTCGCTCGCCGCCTGCCTGCCTCGTCTCGCCACGCCCACGGCCCGGCCCGAGCCCGTGCCCGCCCGGCCAGCCGGCTGCGGCGGCGGCGGCGGCGCGCGCGCGTGTGGCACACCTTGGTCCCTTTCTTGACTTCTCAAATTAAGCGGAATAATTCCCACCATATAAGTCAAGTCAAAGACGCTTGGGATTCCAATCCGGTACAAATAGTAACTCCCACACTAACCAAACCATAGAGTTTATTGATTTATTAAAAATCTATAAATGGGCCTAGCCCATAATAAATCCAACAATCCCCACCAAACTCTAGGGTTTGAAACTGTGTAGTGCCAGAACCACAACTTTTGATATACCAGTGTTTCGATGAAGACTGTTAAGTTGGAACATCCACCTAGAACAAGAGTTTCACTCAGTCACAAGTGAACAATGGACTAAGCCTTGAATTGACAGTTTTGTGCGAGATGAGATTCACTCAAGTCCTTAGCTGATACTTGACAACAAAAAGCTTCCCCACTGTTTGAAACATATAAGTCACACTTCTGTGCCTTTCATGAGTATTTAGGGATTACCCAAGTCCCATAGACTGTGACCAGCAGTCTAACTCATATAGGTGTACTCCTCCATAGATATTCTGTAGGACAACATCTCACCTTTGGAATACATTAAGGTAAATACCAACCTGCCTTACAGATTGAAAAGACGTGCATCAGAAATGAGTCAAGAAAGGGATCTTTCCCCTCAATCTACTCCTGGCTTGTTTCACCACTCCACTTCACGGGATCTCCGATCACATAGAGCAGGTTATCACCATAGTAGATTTCACATGGGTCTCATACCCATTTCTCTCGATGCACTTTCTATCACATTGCGTGATAAACCCTTAGTAAATTGATTTGTCAGATTATTCGACGTATGGACAAGTCCACCGTTATAACTCCAGAGGTTTTCAACTTTCTGACAGATTTTAATCTTCTCTTAACATGCCTTGTGGATTTCAAGTTATTCCTGGAACTGTTAACCTTTACAATCACTGTTTGGTTATCGCAGTTCATGGAAATAACCAGTATCGGTTTTTCAACTACCGGTAAATCCATTAGGAAATCACGCAACCACTCGGCCTCAGCCCCAGCAGTGTCTAATGCAGTGAGTTCTGCTTCCATTGTAGACTTCGTTAAGAAAGTCTGCTTGCAAGACTTCCAGGAAACAGCGCCACCTTCAAGCACATATCCGCTTGTGGCATAAAGCTCATCAGCATCAGAGATCCAGTTGGCATCGCAATAGCCTTTCAGCACTTTTGGGTATCCGGTATAATGAATACCATAACTCATAGTACCCTTCAAATAGCGCAACACTCTCTCAAGAGCACGCCAATGATCATCTCCTGGTTTGGAAAAAACCTACTCAGCTTGCTCACAGCGTAAGAGATGTCAGGCCTAGTTGCACTAGCAAGATACATCAGTGATCCAATGATCTGGGAGTATGTCAATTGATCCCTTGCTATTCTTCGATTTTTCCTCAATAGCACACTAGGGTCATAAGGTGTGGGAGCAGAATCACAGTCACTCAAACCAAAGCGACTCAAAACCTTTTCCACATAATGAGATTGTAACAAAGTTACCCCACCATCACCTTCTCTTATAAGCTTGATGTTAAGAATAACATCAGCCTCTCCCAAATCTTTTATTTCAAAATTGCTTGACAGAAGTCTCTTTACTTCCTCAATCACTTTGAGATTTGATCCAAAGATCAATATGTCATCAACATAAAGGCACAGTATAACTGACTCACCCCCACCATGTCTATAATACACACATGTATTAGCTTCAGTCACAGAGAAGCCAGCATATATCAGAGTATTATCAAACTTCTCATGCCATTGCTTAGGTGCTTGTTTTAAGCCATATAAGGATTTTATCAACTTACACACCTTGTTCTCTTGACCATCTGCAATGAACCCTTCTGGCTGATCCATATAGATCTCCTCTTCCAACTCTCCATTGAGGAAAGCTGTCTTAACATCCATCTGATGTATGATAAGACCATAAGAGGCTGCCACGACAATCAAAGTGCGGATTGTAGTCAATCGAGCAACTGGTGAATAAGTGTGAAAGAAATTTTCACCCTCTTTCTAGGTGTATCCTTTGGCCACAAGTCTTGCCTTGTACCTCTCAATAGTACCATCAGGCCTAAGCTTTTTCTTAAAGATCCATTTGCAACCTATAGGTTGACACCCATATGGACGGTAAACGGCCTCCCATGTTCCATTAGACATAATAGAATCCATCTCACTCCTTACTGCTTCCTTCCACAAGTCAGCATCAGGAGAGGAATATGCCTCTTGAATGGTGGTTGGTGTGTCTTCCACAAGGTGCACTATATAGTCATCACCAAAGGATTTTGCAACCCTTTGTCTCTTACTCTTTCGAGTGACTATAGTGTCATCCTCCTCAGGGATGTGCACATGAGAATCCTCAGCATGATCTATAGGAATAGACATTTCATGCTCATGGGAAATTATAGTCTCATGACTTGTTTCACTAGGTGTATTCTTCATCGGAAACTCATTCTCAAAGAATGTAGCGTCTCTTGACTCCATGATAGTATCAACATACATATCAGAAACATCTGATTTTATAATTAAGAACCTATATCCAACACTGTGGAAAGCATAACCAAGGAATATACAGTCAACAGTTTTAGGTCCAAGTTTACGCTTTTTATTGATTGGCACGTTCACTTTAGCCAAGCAACCCCAAGTGCGCAAATAAGAGACATTTAATCTCTTTTTCTCCCATTCCTCAAATGGAGTGATTTCTTTATCTTTCATAGGAACTCTGTTCAAGACATGACACGCTGTCAATAACGCCTCACCCCACCATTCCTTGGATAATCCCGCAATGCTTAACATGGCATTCACCAACTCTGTTAAAGTGCGGTTTTTTCGTTCAGCAATCCCATTGGACTGAGGTGAGAAAGGCAGTGTCCTCTCATGAACAATACCATGTTCCACACAGAAATTATCGAAATCATTTGAGAAATATTCTCCACCTCGATCGGACCTTAAACGTTTTATTTTCCATTCAAGTTGGTTCTCAACTTCAGCTTTATAGGCCTTAAAATAATTAAATGCTTCATCTTTTGTTTTTAGGAGATACACATAGCAAAATCTAGTGGAGTCATCTATAAAAGTGAGAAAGTAACGTTTGTCACCTTTGGTTAAAATTCCATTCATCTCGCATAGATCGGAATGAACAAGTTCTAGAGGTACCAAATTCCTCGCCTCAGCAGCTTTATGAGGCTTGCGAGGTTGTTTTGATTCAACACATACATGGCACTTAGACTTTTTAACCAAGTTAAATTTAGGAATTAAATTCAGATTTGCTAAGCGCATAAGACAGCCATAACTTGCATGACAAAATCATGAATGCCATAAATCCGACTCATCGGAAATATCAACAGAATTCATAAGTTTATTACACACATCATGCAAAGATAAGCGGAACAGACCTCCGCAATCATATCCTTTACCCACAAACGAACCATGTCTCGACACAACACATTTATTGGATTCAAGAACAACTCTATAGCCATCTCGACATAGCATAGAAGAACTAACAAGATTTTTCTTGATGGAGGGCACATGCTGTACGTTCTTCAATGGCACCGTCTTCCTCGAAGTAAACTTCAGAATGACCGTACCAACACCAAGAACATGAGCACGCGACCCATTTCCCATCAACAAGGCGCCAGACCTCCTCACCTGGTAAGTAGAAAACAAAAAGACATCAGCACACACATGTATATTTGCACCACTATCCATCCACCACTCAGGTGAATTACAAACTGAAAGAACAAATGGTAAAGAATTACCATACCCAGATGTTCCATCTCCAGTTTCAGTAGTAACCATGTTCATAGCTTTCTTCTCCTGCTTATACTTACGATCAGGGCACTCACTTGCCCAATGATCCTCACTGCCACACACAAAGCAACCACCTTTCTTCTTCTTGTTGTTGTTATTATTGTTTTATTTCTTGAACTGTGTGGTTTGAGTGGGTTTAGGAGTGTTCTCCTTCTTTTTCTGGTCCTTCTTCTTATTCCACTTGTGGAATTTCTTCTGCACCACATTGGCAGAAGAGGTCTCAACACCTTTCCCATTGTCCTTTGCTCTAGCCCTCTCCTCAACATCAAGAATACCAATGAGTTCTTCAATATTGAACTCTTGTCTCTTATGTTTGAGAGAGGTGCCAAAGTCCTTCCAAGAGTATGGTAACTTGGCGATTATACCGCCAGCCACAAACTTATCAGGTAAAAGACAAGGAAAAAGTTCAAGTTCCTTAGCTAGTGCCTGAATTTCATGAGCCTGTTCCACTACAGATCGGTTCTCAACCATCTTGTAGTCATACAGCTGCTCCATGAGATACAGCTCGGTACCAGCATCAGTAACTCCAAACTTTCCCACAAGTGCATCCCACAGCTCTTTCCCTGTAGGATGAATGAGGTAGCTTTTCTGGAATTTCTTATCAAGTGCGCTAATCACTGCACCTCTAAAGAGGTTGTCGTCAGCCTTAAACTTAGCCTCATCTGCAGGAGACAAGTTAGCAGGCTTGCCCTCGGAGGCATAAAAAAAATACATAGCAGTGAGCCACAATTCCATTTTAGCTTTCCACATCAAGAAGTTTTTACCATCAAAAAGATCAGGCTTCAAAGCAGCAGCAAAACCTCTGTTTGAAAAATGCCTATTAATATAAGGTTTTTGGATTGTTAGAATAATAGGCAATTTCCATGTCAATTTAATTCCACAAATTAACATTATGATGATGACATAAAGTAAATAATTAAGCATTGTAAACATGATGTCACGAATGTCCATAAACATATGAACCATGTGACCAATAAGCATGTGAAGCAAACAAGCATGATAATATGATTTGTCTACTAAAGCAATAAAGCATGATATAGAGCTCATCACAATTATGGCCACTGAAAAACATGTGAAACAACATAACTGGACAACCGAAACATACAGGCAATAGTATATGAAGCAACAGGACAGGATAAACGAAACATGCATATATGACAGATCAATTTCAGCAAGATCGAGACAAAGATAAACGATGAAATAACGAGATCGATCATACGAAACATATCTATCATAGCATACGAAACAGCAGGCATGGACTAACGAAACATGTAGAAACTGCATCACAAAAAACAGAGAGGAGATGAACAGGTTATACCATCCAGAGGAATTCGAGCCCGATCCTTGTCCTGTTTCCATGTTGACGAAGAGGATGAAGAACGTAAGGCCTCCGGAAAGTAGACGAAGACGGCGCCTCCAGGAAGTAGACGACGACGGCACCTCCAGGAAGTAGACGACGGATCAGCGGTGGCGGCGGCTTGGGCAGTCGCGTAAACGCTCCCCAAAAACCTAATTGCCGATCCTCCGTGCAAGGTCCCAAACGGCAAGGGCTTCGGAGGCACCTGCCCTCTCGTCTCCTAGTGCGCGCAAGGTGAACGAGATGGAGAAACTTTGTCACTGCAAGATATGGACTGGATGAACTCAACTCTTGTACCAAAGAGACTAGTTTCCTTTTATGGAGTGTGCGCCGCTAGGAGGAGGAGGGAGGAGAAGAGTCTCTCGGTGACTCTCCAGGAGACGGGCAGCTGAAGAGATGGAAACTCCCTCCATCAAAGCAAGAGAGTGCTAAAAAATTAACACCCGCCCGCTCGCTCGTCGCCTGCCTGCCTGCCTGCCTGCCTGCCTGCCTCGCCACGCCCACGGCCCGGCCCGGCCCGGCCGGCCGTGGCGGCGGCGGCGGCGGCGGCGCACGCGCGCGTGTGGCACACCTTGGTCCCTTTCTTGACTTCTCAAATTAAGCAGAATAATTCCCACCATATAAGTCAAGTCAAAGACGCTTGGGATTTCAATCCGGTACAAATAGTAACTCCCACAGCAACCAAACCATAGAGTTTATTGATTTATTAAAAATCTATAAATGGGCCTAGCCCATAATAAATCCAACATAACTTGTCCCTCGTCGGAAATGATAAGTCATCGTTCTAAGAATCTTGAGGAATTAAAGTATCTCAAGTCTGATCAAATTTTATATGATTAGATATAATATTTATGTTAATTATATTTTCATAATATATCTATTTAATGCCATAAATATTTATAGTTTTCTCTTTAATTGTGGTCAAACTTGAGATATTTTGACTCTAAAAAATTCTTAGAATGGTTTATAATTTGGAATACAGTGAGTATGAACTGGGCAGCACATCTTGCGCTGTCAGTCCATCCGCACTGCTGTACGCAACCGGCTCCGCAAAAGCTTTTGTGTTTCCTCAACCGCTGCAGCGGGCTCCGCAAAAGGCTCCGCAAGCCTTGCGGAAGGTGTCAGATCCGGTGTATACCGGGCAGTACGGACGCGAACGCAAACCGCGCGTGGGGTCGCGCGCCATCCTCGCAGGGAGAGAGAGAACGAGAGGGAGCTCGCCCGTCGCGCCCGTCCTCGAGTCCGCCGCCGTCCATGTGCTCGCCGCGCTCGTTGTGGCCGCCAGCGGAGGGAGCAATAGAGGGCGGCCGGGCGGAGAAGCACCACCGCCCGGCGCCACTGGAAGTCCCCCCGGAGCTCAGGGTGGAGCGCCGCCCGCGACAGCCATGGCCATGATGACGAGGGCCATCCAACCTCCATGGACGCCTCGTCGAGGCCTCACGGGCCGACCTCGCTCCCTCCGCCGCAAGGAGGCCTCGACGGCCGCCCGCGCGCGCCGGCCGAGGAGGGAGGAGGAGGGGCCGCGCCTTCCGCCGACGAGGGAGGAGAAGGGGCCGCGCCATCCATGGGTGGGAGAGGAGAGGAGGGGCGGCGGAGAGATGGGACCGGGGCAAGATGGGGACCAACTCCACTCCATGGCCGGTCGCGAGCGCGGGCACCGCCTGGCCGCGAGCTCTCGACGCCACCGCCATGGACGGGCCGCTCCGAGACGCCGCCTTGACTCTAGCACGCGAGCTTGGACCTCCTCTGCCGTGCTCGAGTCGGCCTCCACCTCCAGCCGGCCGCGAGCGTGGGCTCCTCCCAGACGCGAGCGCGGGCGCCGCCCGGCCGGCCGCGAGCTCCACACCGAGGCGCCCCGCCCGCAATATGTATCGCGCGCGAGGAGCTCCGCCGGACGAGGATGGAGCTCCGCCGCCGTGAGTTGGAGCCTCGACGGCCGGCCGATCCATGGAGGCGAGGGATTGGACGGGGAGAGGGGCGGAGGTGGTGGCGCTAGTGGCGGCACTGCCATCGGATGCGCAGTGGAGACTGGGAAGAAGGGGATGGGAAAGGATAGAGGAGAGAGAAAATGGCGAGAAAGGGAGTCCGGTGGAAAAGGAAAAAGAAAAAACCTGATATATGGGCCCCACTTATATTGAGTAGACATATAGAGGATCGATGAGTGCGGGAGAAAACGATATAGAGTAGAGAATCTCGCTGACCAGGATGGAATATTCCTTATAGAGGTTGGATTTTGAGGTTCATGAGTGCGGGTAGTCTCACAACCATAATTTCATTATTCGTATCTGACTCGTCATGGCCCAAATGACCTTCTAAGACGAGTCTGATCCGGGCATCTAGCTGACGAGATCCTTAAAAATGATGTTTTTTTCACTTACGAGTTACTACTATCAACTAGTTGTGTGAAGGAGCAGCGCGTGGAGCAACGGGTAGTACCGGCCACTCAACAGGAGACTCAGCCAACGGACTGCAAGGGAGGAGCAGCCATGGGCTAGTGAATAGTGAAATTTTTGCATTTTGGTACTTTTTTAAAACATTTTTTACAAATAACCCCGTAGCAAAACTTTTTTCCAAAACTGACCCGTTTTCAGGCGTGCAATGAATTCACGCCGACCTATGCAGATCGGCGTCGAGTCACACCACGCCGAGGTTCTGCCACGTCAGCGACGACCACGGTCACCGCTGAAGGTTTGCCAGAACGGGTCCCACAGGTCGGCGCTGAGTCAGCGAGCGCCGACCCTCATACCTCGGCGTGAGCCCACCGAACGCCGAGGTATGGGCTTCGTAGCGGTGCCGGCCCATGAGGCACAGTTTGGGCGCACGGCGGCCCAGAGCTCGGCGTGCGTCCTGTGAACGCCGAGCCACATACCTTGGCGCGGCATGACTCGACGCCGAGGTATGGGCATTAGAGCCGGCGCCGAGGCCCTCCTTCTTCCTCCTCCCATTTCCTTCCAGGCCGCAAGCGCTCGCTCTCTCTCTCCCCTCCGCCCCCTCCACAAACTCTAGCCCCAAATCCTCCTCTAGGTGGCCGGATCTACCCTCCCGAAGCTTCCCCAAGGTAAAGGACCCTCCCCTCCTCCATTCTATCCGTGTAGATTTGTTGCATTGCCTCGAAAATTTATGGAACCATGGGTATGTGGTGGTTTGATGGCAAGAGGCTATAAATGGTGGTGTATGGATTAGTGTGCTTGTAGAGGATGTAAATGGTGGTGTACGATGTATGTAGAGGATATTATTGATGGTTGTAGGTGTATGGATTATTGTTTGTATGTTGACACTATTTTTCATGGATGTTAAGTTAGTTATACTAGTGGTTATGCTAAGTTAGCAATATTGATGGATGCTAAGTTAGTTATATTAGTAATATTGATGGATGGTAAGTTAGTTATATTAGTTAAGCAATGTCTTATTTGAGTAAATCCTTCATTTTCGATGGATTTAGGGTTTGGTTGAAATAGAACTATTAATTATGAAGCATTGACTTATTGGCATGATATATGACTAGTATTGTTGCATGCTGGATGTAGATGGACAGATTAGTGAGGTTGCATCATGGTGGTCGTGTTGTTAAGACGAAAGATGACAGTTTGAAATTTGTGGACATGCCCGAAGAGTTGATTATCTTTTCTGAATCACCCTCTTTGAGCTAGTTAGTGGACCGAGTCAGAGTACAGCTAGGTTTGACTGAAGATGTGATTGTGAAGTTAGAAGGTTTGATAGATGTAGGCTCATCCAAGGGTCCACGGATCAAGAGGTTGTTGAAAGTTAATAGTGAGTCATCCTAGAATGATTACAAGGCTGTTGTATTGTCCTCGGAAGTGCGTTCTTTTGATGTATTGGTTACTAGGGAGTCTGGCTTAGAAAATGTTAACATTCAAACATAGCCATGTTCCCCGGCTCGTGCAAGTGACGGTGGAATGTTCGAAGAAGAAATTGATCTCACTCAACCACACTATGATGGTCACGATGGTGAAGGGGCCGATGGTCACGATGGTGACGGACTCGATGGTCCCGATGGTGAAGGCCCTGTTGGTCCCGATGGTGAAGGCATTCATGATAGTGATGAGGAGGATGATGATTATGTAGTCAGTAATGAAGAAGATGCGATGGACAGTGATAGTGGAGATGACATTATTGATGATGACCTTAGCGATGAAGATGACCTTAGTGCTGAAGAAGACTTTGGTGATGCTAGGGCTAGGAACCAATTTGATATTGAAGTCGCCGAGATGATGAAAACTTTGAAGAGGCCTTTGCCGAGGACTCTGATGACGATCGGCCGGTTCGTCATGTCAATGCTAGGGAATTAGAGATATTGTCTAGGGTCTTGCCTTGGAGGGATCCAGTTGTAGGTGATTTTGAGGACCTTAGCCATGGTCATAGGGCAGTGGCTGATGGAGGGCCAAGTGATACAACAGTTCCTGATGTCAGCGGTTGCTTCATCATACGGAAGGGCATATTGTTCCCTACCATGGATCACTTGAAATCATGGTTGCAAGAGTACTCTATTGTCCACAACCATCCCTTTAGGGTCCTTAGGTCGTGGAAGAAAAATAGGTACACCGTAGCTTGTGAAGAACAAAATTGTGGTTGGAGGGTATGTGCTAGGCAGAACAGGTCATGCAAATGGAAGATTACCTCAGTGAAGCAACCACATATTTATGGCACTGCCGAGGCAGAAGAGAGCCATTTGTAGTTGAATTCTCGGTTCATTGCCAGGCAGTTAAGTCCCGTGGTGAAGCACATGCCAACTATTACGGTGTCTGCGTTGGTTGAGATCATCTTCCAATGATACAATTACTATGTGAAGTATGGAAAAGCATGGAGGGCAAAGCAGCGTGCACTGGAACTAATCTTTGGTAACTGGGAAGAAGCTTATGAGCGTACGTGATGTTGAATGCAATGAAAGCTGTAAATCCCGGGATCTTTGTTTGAGTATGTACCTAAGGATGGTGAAACAAGGAATGGTAGCCAGGTTTTTGGTAGGGCCTTCTGGGCTTTCGGGCAGGGCATTGAAGCATTCAAGCATTGCAGGCCCGTTGTCTCAATTGATGGCACATTTCTTACTGGCAAATTTGAAGGCACAATGCTTATTTGTATCAGGACAGATGCAGAAGACCAGCTTGTCCCTTTGGCCTTTTGCGATTATTCGGAAGGAGGATACGGATAGTTGGTCTTGGTTTTTGAGGCTCATTAGACAAGTGGTGATTGGCCCGGGACGTGAAGTTTGCATCATATCCGATAGGCATGCTGGCATTCTCAATGCTGTAGAAGAAGAGATGCCAGGTTACGGGCAAATACATCACCGGTGGTGCACTAGACACCTTGCTCAAAATCTTATAAGGCGTGACCACACAAAGGACAACTTCAAGTTGTTTGAGGAGGTTTGCAGGCAGCGTGAGGTGGAGTTATTTGAAGAGAAGCTAGACGCATTGAAGTTGGCCACAAATGTTGATGACAGGCAGTTCTTGAATGACTTGATGGCGTCTAAGGAGAAATGGACGCTTGCATACGACACCGGTGGCCGCAGATGGGGCTTCATGACTAGTAACATGGCCGAGATGTTCAATAGCCTTCTGAGAGGTTGTCGTGGTCTGCCTGTGACTGCTATTGCCTCATTGTGTTGGAAATATGCCCTAGAGGTAATCATAGAGATGATGATATTCCACATGTATCCATGATATGTAATGTGTCCATTGAATATCCATTAAAGACAACTTGTATTGATTGGCAATTATGTGAATTGTTTGTGGAACTTTTTTACTTGTATGGTTATTCTATAATTGTCCCTGGTCGTAGTTCATGTGAGGACACACATGAATATTAGACTAGTACATTATTAGTTGATGACTATGTTTCACAAGTCATGGACATGGAGATGTCGAACTAATAATGTGGGCACATGTATGACATGTAGGCCGGATCGACCCGACATGAGATTGTCTCTATACACATCATATACGTTATGTCCTTTGACCGAGATTGTTGTATGTACTCAAGATGTGTATCGACTTGCTTAGGACCGACAAACGCTACTCCGTCACTGGGTAGTTATAAAGGACGTCTTCGGGTTTGTCGAGAAACATGCTATGAGACATAGACAATTAAGATGGGACTTGCCCCTCTCTAATGAGAGTGATATCACTGGATCACTCAAGTGATTGGATCAACAAATGCATGGCCGTGCTTGGGTTAAGTGTTAGCCCACGAGTTGAACCAAATATCATGAGGCAAGGGAGTAACATGTATGTGGTCGTGGTGGTTCATCTGATATGATCATTTACGTGCACATAGGAGTTGTCACGCCTTGCTAGAGGCCGCTGTCAGCTATTGGGCGAATAGGAGTATTCGGCCCATGTCTATGTGTGCGTGAACCCATAGGGTCGCATGCTTAAGAGGCTGGAAGCCTAATTCGGGTTGGACCTCCAACTCGGGAGCACATGAGAGACGCCTATATAAGTAGAGGGGAGGGGCGCGGCCAAACCTAATCCACGACTTTTGGCAACCGCCGTCGCCCTCCACGCTCTCGCCTTCGCTCCTCGCAGACCTAGCAGTTCGGAGGCGCATCGCTTCTCCCTCGTACGTGTGTGATACCTCGGAGGTGCTACATCTGGAGCACGAGGACGAACCGCAAGTGGTGGGAGGAGTTGCTGGACGACCACGCAACTGCACGGCACTGCTGCGACGCGTTCGACTACATCGAGTCGTCTTCCGCTGCATCTGCGCGTCTAGTGGTAATCCCGTAACCTGTAACTAGCAGTAGATCCTGGGATATGAGGTAGAAAAGTTTTGTTTTCCGGCTAGTGTAGCACCCTCATAACCCTTCAGTGGTATCGGAGCGATGCTGCGTCGTTATAGGTTCTGGATATTGCATATGCGATATGCGCGGTTATAGATGAGTCTCTGATCTTGGTTCATGGTCTTGCCGCGTTGGTGTTGTAACGATCTACTCGTACCGGTCGGAATTCCGCCATCCGAGTTAAGTGATACATGTAAATCTAGTCACAGCGAGTTAGAGATCAATCAGATTGATCGAATTGAACCCTAGGTCAAGTGCCGAGTGCATGTGATGCGCGGCGGCGGCAGATTGGATCGGCCGTCGGGCGCCGGGTTGCCGAGAAAAGTTCTGTTCGTAAAACGGCCGTAACTTTTTAACCGTAACTCGGATTGAGACGATCTTTAAACGAAACTTGTAGAGAATTTCGTAATGGACCTAACCGAATCCCACTTCGTCGGATTCGATAACATTAGAATTGCCAAATGAGGTCCGCAAAATAGGTTTTTTCGCGATTTACTTTTAGTAGTCGGAATCGGTTAACTCGTTTTGCGGGATGTCATGGCGGTATAGCTTGTATGTGTATGTGATGCATGTATGTAATTAATTCATGGCTTGCACGTCATGAGGATGACAATATGGGCTGGAGCCATATAGATATTATCAAAATTAATGTAATGGCCTGCGTGCCAATCAGTGATGATCCTATCCGTGACTATGTAATTTATTTCACTAGCTTTGGCGTTAGTGATAGATAGTCATAGAAGATTCATCACTGAAGGATGGCATACATGGATCATGGGGATGGAGATCACCATGATGAACAGATTATGGAGATGGAGATCTCAGAAAATAACATGGGCTATACCAAGTCATATTTGTTTAATGCCATTCTTACTATGTTCTATTTTCATATGCGATGATGTTTTGTCTACATAAACGCGGTAGTGAAATAGAACGATCCCTCAGTAATGTTTGAGTTCATGCTCCCCCAAACCTTGCACTGTCGCTGTCCTGTACAATCGGTGGTGGGTCTATGAAATTAGGG
Source organism: Themeda triandra (assembly GCA_018135685.1). Classification (NCBI taxonomy): domain Eukaryota; kingdom Viridiplantae; phylum Streptophyta; class Magnoliopsida; order Poales; family Poaceae; genus Themeda; species Themeda triandra. The sequence continues at coordinate 141,172 of JAENPR010001093.1, read as the reverse complement.
TGCCACTGATTTTCCTTGACTAGACAGGTTTGTATCGGATACTTACTGCAGAAGGTTTGGTTGCTTGAACAAGGTCATCCTAACGGTTAGGGACTTTGGAGCATAAGAAGTTGGTAACCCAAGCATAGAGATGCTATCCAACAACAAGAGTCATATGCGATATGATTAGCAAAGAGTTGCTTACCGATCTATCATGTCTTCTAGCGGTGATGCTAAAGCTCACTAGTCGACTTGCTAGTTGTCGGTCTTGAATCACTAAGTTTCAATCGAGGGATATTGATTTTAGTGAGAGTAGATTATATTTGATATTATTTACTCTATCATGGATACTTTGTCTTAGTATTTTGCATTACTTTTATTGTAGATTAAATGGCGTCTTCTAAGCAACCATTTACTTTGCGTTCGATCCTTGAGAAAGATAAGTTGAATGGAACAAACTATGCGGATTGGATCCGCAATCTGAGAATTGTTCTCAGGGCTGAGAAAAAGGAGGATTATCTAGACACCCCTTTACCAGATGAGCCTGCTGAAAATGCACCTGCTGCTGAGAAAAATGCTTACAAGAAAGCATGTGATGCTGATCTTGAGATAAGCTGCCTTATGCTTGCATGTATGGAACCTGATCTGCAGATGCAGTTCGATAACAATCATTCAGCTAACGATATAATCGTGGCGCTTGAGGATATGTTCCAAACTCAAGCTAGGACTGAAAGGTTCAATGTCTCTAAGGCGCTTGCTGAAACCAAGCTAGCAGAGGGTGCAGCTGTTGGGCCACATGTAATTAAGATGGTTGGTTACACTCAGAGGTTGGAGAAGCTAGGCTTCCCAATTGGCCCAGAGCTGGCTACTGATTTCATTCTCTCATCTCTGCCGCCCAGCTATGGAAACTTCATCTCGAACTACCATATGCATGGGGCGGAGAGGGGCTTGAATGAGTTGTGTGGCATGCTTAAAACAGCAGAAGCTGACATTAAGAAGCAGGTTGGTGGCCAAGTGTTGGCTGTCCAGAACAAGCCTAACTTTAAGAGAAAGAAGGGCTGGGGGAAGAAAAAAGGGCAAGGCTAAAGATGAGATCTCCAAGCCAGCTCCGCCCGCCCCCAAAGCTGGACCACCAAGCGATTCTAAATGTTTCCATTGTGGTGGGGAAGGTCAGCTTTGGAAAAGAAACGCAAGCGGTACTTGGCGTCCTTAAAGAAGGACGGTGGTAGTAAAGGTACTCCCGCTCATACGCTTGTTGTTTATGTTACAGACATTTTCCTTGCTAACTCTTATATCAATTCTTGGGTATTTGATACCGGATCGGTTGCTCATATTTGCAATACGATGCGGGGAATGATAAGAAGTAGAAGCGTGGAGAAAGGAGAGGTTGATTTCCGCGTGGGCAACAATGCAAGAGTTCTTTGCGTTGAACGTCGGGACGATGCAACTTCACCTTCCGTCGGGATTTATCATGGAATTGAATAATTGTTATTTTGTTCCTAGTCTAAGTCGAAACATTGTGTCGCCTTCATGTTTGATGAAGGATGGTTATTCATTTGCGAGTAAAGACAATGGTTGTGTTATCTCAAAGAATGATATGTTTGTGGCTTTTGCATCCATTGTGAATGGATTATTTATTTTAAATCTTGATGATGCACACAATGCTGTAATGTTAATGCTAAAAGGCCTCGACTTAATGAGTTAAGTCCTACATATATGTGGCATTGTCGTTTGGGTCATATAAGTGAAAAACGCATGAAGAGGCTCCATGATGATGGGCTTCTAACTTCGTTTGATTTTGAATCTTACGAGACATGTGAAGCTTGCCTATTAGGCAAGATGACCAAGACGCCTTTCTCAGGTTTTCCTGAGAGAGCGTCTGACTTGTTGGAACTAGTACATACGATGTATGTGGACCAATGAGCACGACGGCTAGAGGCGGATTTCAATACTTCATAACTTTTACTGATGATTTTAGTAGATATGGCTATGTCTACCTAATGAAGCATAAGTATGAGACATTTGAAAAGTTCAAAGAATTTCAGAATGAGGTAGAGAATCAACGTGGCAAGAAAATTAAGGCCTTGTGATCTGATCGTGGAGGCGAATATTTGAGTCACGAGTTTAGCAATCATCTTAAGAATTGTGGAATTGTTCCACAGCTTACGCCACCTGGAACGCCGCAGAGAAATGGCGTGTCTGAGCGGTGTAATCGGACTTTGTTGGACATGGTTCGGTCTATGATGAGCCAGTCGGACCTACCTTTATCGTTTTGGGGATACGCTCTAGAAACAGCCGCTTTCACATTGAATAGGGTACCATCTAAGTCCGTAGTTAAGACACCATATGAGATATGGACTGGGAAGAGTCCTAGTTTGTCTTTTCTAAAAATTTGGGGTTGTGAAGTTTATGTCAAACGGCTTATATCATATAAGCTTACACCCAAATCGGACAAATGTTTTTTCGTGGGATATCCGAAGGAAACTTTAGGATATTACTTCTACAACCGCTCAGAGGGCAAAGTGTTTGTTGCTCGAAATGGTGTTTTCTTAGAGAAAGAGTTTCTCAAAAGAGAGAAGAGTGGACAAAAGGTGTATCTTGAAGAAGTTCAAGAAGAGCCAGTCGTGAAGGACTCTACAAGTGATGCTAATGTAGCAAAACAAGTTGAGATGCCCGTGGCCACTGAAACACCTCCACAACCACGAAGATCAGCGAGACTTCGCGAGTTGCGTGGGGATCTGTTATTGTTGGACGATGACGAACCTGCAACATACCCTGAAGCTATGATGGACTCAGATTCCGAGCAATGGCAGAGTGCCATGAGATCCGAGATAGATTCCATGGGAGATAATCAAGTTTGGAACTTGGTTGACCCGCCTAATGGTGTTAGACCCATCGAGTGCAAATGGATCTATAAAAAGAAGAAAGATATGGACGGAAATGTTCACGTCTATAAAGCTCGACTTGTCGCAAAGGGTTTTTGGCAAGTTCAAGGAATTTACTACGACGAGACATTCTCTCCGAGCGATGCTTAAATCTATCCGGATCATTCTAGCAATAGCTGCCTATTTCGATTATGAGATTTGGCGAGATGGATGTTAAAACAGACCTTTCTAAATGGAAATTTAGAGGAGGACGTGTATATGATACAGGCCGAAGGTTTTGTTGATCCAACTAATGCTTTGGAAAAATATGCAAGCTTAAGAAATCTATTTATGGGTTAAAGCAAGCATCTCGGAGTTGGAACATTCGTTTTGATGAGGTTGTCAAAGGGTTTGGCTTCCGTCGAGAATGAAGAAGAGCCTTGTGTTTACCAAAAGGCTAGTGGGAGCGCTATTTGTTGTGTTTCTAATCTTGTATGTGGATGACATACTATTGATTGGGAATGACATTCCTATGTTGCAATCTGTAAAGACTTCACTGAATAATAGTTTTTCTCGAAGGATTTAGGAGATGCGGCATACATCTTGGGTATTAAGATCTATAGAGATAGGTTGAAGAGGCTAATAGGATTATGCCAAGATACATACATTGACAAGGTGTTGAAACGGTTCAACATGGAGCAATCCAAGAAAGGGTTCTTGCCTATGTCACATGGTATGCGCTTTAGCGACAAGCAATGTCCTTCATCGAGATGAAGAGCGCAAACGCATGAGTAAGGTTCCATACGCTTCGGCGGTTGGTTCCATCATGTATGCCATGATATGTACTCGCCCGGATGTTTCATATGCTCTAAGTGTTGTGAGCAGTACCAAGGCAATCTGGTGAGAGTCACTGGGCTGGTTAAAAACATCCTTAAGTACTTGAGAAGGACTAAGAATGAGTTCCTGATCTATGGAGGTGAGGAGGAGCTCGTTGTAAATGGTTACACCGATGCTAGCTTCCAAACTGATGTAGATTGATTCACAATCTCAATCAGGTTTTGTGTTCACAGTAAATGGTGGTGCAGTAAGCTGGAAAAGTTCCAAGCAGGAGACAGTGTCCGATTCTACAACAGAAGCCGAGTACATTGCAGCTTCTGAAGCTGCAAAGGAAGGTGTTTGGATGAGGCGTTTCCTCATTGATCTTGGAGTGTTTTCTAATGCTTTGCTAGCCCATTGAATCTACATTGTGACAACAATGGGGCGATAAACGCAGCTAAGGAGCCGAGGAATCACCGAGAAGAACAAACATGTACGGCGGAAATTTCACCTCATTCGACGGTTTATCGGCAAAGGTGAAATTAAGATGTGCAAAATACACACGGATTTGAATGTAGCGAGATCCGTTGACAAAGGCCCTTCCACAACCTAAGCATGAGGCGCACATGAGGTCTATGGGGATTAGACATCTTAGAGATTAACTCTAGTGCAAGTGGGAGACTTTTGGAAATATGCCCTAGAGGTAATCATAGAGATGATGATATTCCACATGTATCCATGATATGTAATGTGTCCATTGAATATCCATTAAAGACAACTTGTATTGATTGGCAATTATGTGAATTGTTTGTGGAACTTTTTTACTTGTATGGTTATTCTATAATTTTTCCTGGTCGTAGTTCATGTGAGGACACACATGAATATTAGACTAGTACATTATTAGTTGATGACTATGTTTCACAAGTCATGGACATGGAGATGTCGAACTAATAATGTGGGCACATGTATGACATGTAGGCTGGACTGACCCGACATGAGATTGTCTCTATACACATCATATACGTTATGTCCTTTGACCTGAGATTGTTGTATGTACTCGAGATGTGTATCGACTTGCTTAGGGACTGACAAACGCTACTCCGTCACTGGGTAGTTATAAAGGACGTCTTCGGGTTTGTCGAGAAACATGCTATGGGACATAGACAATTAAGATGGGACTTGCCCCTCTCTAATGAGAGTGATATCACTGGATCACTCAAGTGAATGGATCAACAAATGCATGGCCGTGCTTGGGTTAAGTGTTAGCCCACGAGTTGAACCAAATATCATGAGGCAAGGGAGTAACATGTATGTGGTCATGGTGGTTCGTCTGATATGATCATTTACGTGCACATAGGAGTTGTCACGCCTTGCTAGAGGCCGCTGTCAGCTATTGGGCGAATATGAGTATTCGGCCCATGTCTATGTGTGCGTGAACCCATAGGGTCGCACGCTTAAGAGGCTGGAAGCCTAATTCGGGTTGGACCCGAATTAGACAAGGCTTAGGGTTTCTAATGGGCCTCCAACTCGGGAGCACATGAGAGACGCCTATATAAGTAGAGGGGAGGGGCGTGGCCAAACCTAATCCATGACTTTTGGCAGCCGCCGTCGCCCTCCACGCTCTCGCCTTCGCTCCTCGCAGATCTAGCAGTCCGGAGGCGCATCGCTTCTCCCTCGTACGTGTGTGATACCTCGGAGGTGCTACATCGGAGCACGAGGACGAACCGCAAGTGGTGGGAGGAGTTCTTTGGACGACCACGCAACTGCACGGCACTGCTGCGACGCGTTCGACTACATCGAGTCGTCTTCCGCTGCATCTGCGCGTCTAGTGGTAATCCCGTAACCTGTAACTAGCAGTAGATCCTGGGATATGAGGTAGAAAAGTTTTGTTTTCCGGCTAGTGTAGCACCCTCATAACCCTTCACATTCACCTTCTACAAGTCTAATGCTTGGTTTGTTGTGAGGAAGAAGCATGCGAGATCGCTATGGAACAATAACAAAGCTTGGCCCCTTTTAGCATCCCAAGAACAAGCTTTCTCAAAGAAGAAGTCTAAAAAACAGAAGGGTTCATGTTTCGATCCAATCCTACATGGATATGAGATTCTGGAGGTAGGTGGAACCAACATTGGAGGTGAAGATCGTGATGCTCGCAAACATAAAGTAGTAATCAATGAGAACAAATGTATTTGTGGGAAACCCACCATCTACCACAGGCCTTGCTCGCACGTGATAACTGCTTGTCGACTTAGACATGTAGATCCTGAGGTCCCTCCCCGTATGGCAATGGAGTTCTCTCTGCGGAACCTAATGAGCACCTAGAATCCACAGTTTGAGCCATTTTTAGACGAGAGTCAGTGGCCTATCTATGATGGCCCCAAATATGTTACTGATCTGGGATTAATGTGGAAGTGCAGAGGACCAAGGCGGCAAAAGCGGTTTAGGATGGACATTGATCGAGCCACCCCAGGTAGATCAACGACAAGTAAGGTTGGGACTCATTTTGTAGAGGACAAGCAGAAAAGCCGTTGCTCAAGATGCCATAAGCCGGGACACAATAGAAGGCGGTGTCCAGAATTACTTAGACAATTGGTATATACTGGGTTAATGAGTGAAATGGTTTGCGTATATACCGGGTTAATGAGTGAAATGGTTTACTTGTGTAATTTACATTTGTATCTTACTTCATATCACATACATTTATTATGTTTATTGAATATATCTTGATTCTTTGTCATTTCTTAACTTGCAGGATGGAGCGTTACCCTCTTCCTGATACAAGGTTTGATGAGAAGCACCGGGCTCGTAGGACCGAGAATGGAGAGGTAAGTTGGCCAAAAAAAATCATATAATCAATTAGTGCATTGTTCATCACTTGATTAGTACTACATTACTTAGACGTTTGCGTTGTTTTCTTTATTTTCAGGTTTTAAGTGTGCTGAGGCCAATGACACATGAGTCCGCTACAACAATGGTGTACGATGACAGGTACACCCCCCTGTTGGAAAGGGCGAAGCTTGCGGTCGTTGCTCAGGTGTGTCGTCGGGGCACGCCACCTTTCAACCCAGCGGCTCTAACAGCGTTGGTAGATAGGTGGCGTCCAGAGACACACACCTTCCACCTGCCGTGTGGGGAGATGACCCTCACTCTTCAAGATGTGGCCATGATACTTGGAGTGAAGATCCGAGGAATGCCAGTGATAGGAGACACTGACTCAGCAGGGTGGGAGGACCGAGTGGCACAGTTCTTAGGATGAGCCCTCCCAGACCTTGAGCCAGGGAAGAAAAGGCGCAGCAATGGGGTGTCCCTGAGGTGGCTTCGTACAGAGTTTCATGAGTGCCCTCCAGACGCAGACCAGCAGACCGTGACCTGCTACTGCCGGGCCTACGTCCTCCACATGTTTGGTACAGTTCTATTCCCTGATGGCACTGGAGACATGGCGTCGTGGATGTACATCCCTTGCCTTTGGAACTGGGACGATGCAGGTAACAGGAGTTGGGGCTCAGCTGTACTTGCCTTCCTGTACCGTCAGCTGTGCGAGGCTTGTCGCCGCACTGGAGGAGAGAACGCAACTTTGGCTAGGTGTGTCACACTACTGCAGGTAAGACAAACAACTTTTGCAAGTTCGTAGTATAATACAATGTTTTTAAGGTACAATCTTCATTAACTATCAACTTTGCCTTTTTTCTGCAGATTTGGATGTGGGAGAGGCTGCCGGTTGGTAGGCCGCATGTGATTGACCGTCCACCTGCTTAGTTTCCACAGGGCAACACGCTTCTAGCTCCCATGGTGGCACACCTCTATGAGCGAGCCAAGGGGCATTACCACATGTCGCGCCACGCGTACATTAGCTACACAAATGAGTTGGACTGTCTCTTGGCGCGACACGTAAGTTTGACATTTTCACATTACCTCATATACAAATGAGTTGGACTGCCCCTATACTTGTTGCTTCACACTCTAAGAACATTTTCACATTACCTCATTGTGTACAGGTTGAATGGCAACCATACGATCGCAAAAAATTGAAAACCTCCATGTTAGCACCATGTGCAAGGAGGACCAGGATGTTTGGACGATGAGGTGCCCTCTTATTTGTTTCTATGCTGTGGAGTACCATCTCCCTCATCGTGTAGCCAGACAGTTTGGTAGGCTTCAACCTTGTCCTCCAGCTGACTTCTCCACCTCTTGGCAGCTCCACAAGTAGGTTTCACCATCTATCATATTCGATTAAGACAAGCCCCTCTTCATTGCAGCTTAATAACTGTAATGCTATGAACATATGCAGATTCAGTCGCCAGAAGAAGAAGAAGATAACAGACTGGCAGCTCGAGCACCAGCGTTACATCGATGAGTGGAACCAGATGGAGCACAACAACATGGGCATCTTTGCCGTGCATCATGATGGGCCATTTGATGATTACCTTGTTTGGCTTGAGGCACGGTCTAGGCTGCACCTGAGGCCGACTTGGATGGAGGAGGACATTGTAGAAATTCCGAGCGACACCGAAGGCCACAACCCCTATGACATAGCTAGCCGACAAGGGCGCCAAGTTGAGATAGCCCCTGCCATAGCCAGAGCGGTAAGTATATCCTACACTTCCTTAACATGAGCATTACTAACTTCAGATAGCCCCTTGTCCTTCTTTCTTTTTGAATTGAGCAATACTTACTTCCTTCTTTTTGAATAGAGCACGGAAATAATGAGGACTATATCGGAGCAGGGAAGGGCACTCATGATTCCAGAGGGTGATCCTAATGAAGCCAGCGTGCTACGCCAAACACTTCAAGTTTGTGTGTATAACTTACTTGGTAACATGTAAGTGACATGACGAATGCTTACTTGCAAACTTTATTTAACAAACAGGGTACCATGAGCCGCCTGCGAAGGATAGTTGCACGTCTTGGTTGTAAACGTGCCCCCCGGATGTTGTAATCCCACAATTCTATGCTGCACCTTCTACATCACATGCTGCTGCAGGTACATCACATGCTGCTGCAGGTACATCACATGCCTACGAAGGAGGAAGTGGTCAAGGAGGAAGTGGTGAAGGATGTAGTGCTAGAGGACATGCTGAGGGATGGGATGAATGGGAACATCAAGGAGGAAGTGGTCAAGGAGGAGATTATAATGAAGAGCACTACCAGGACTACGATGAGATTGGCGCTTCGCAGCTTCAAGATGCACCCCATGAAAGTCAAGAACCCTCTGGTTTTGGACGTCCGCGAAGGGGTCCTCATCCGGTGGATAGGTACACTCCAGGTACCTATCCATTTGGGAGGGGCAAGCGTCACACTCACCGTCAGCGTTAAGGTACAGCTCATATGCTTTCGACATTTGTATGACATATCACTAGAATGCGGCCAAGAGCTCACATGCTTCCGACATTTCACACTCTCACATGCTTTCTTCAGGATGACGTCAAGGATGGGCTTTGGAGAGGGGGCAACCAACTTCATGACAATAGCTTCGACAAGCTTCATTCCCTTCGTTCTTTAAGAACCATGCTTATGGACTATGTGTTTCATGGCCATGAACTAATGGTAGTGTATGGAGTCTACGAACTTACGCTTGTATGGGTTGTATGAACTATGTGTACTAAAGTTGTGTATGGACCTTGTTTGTGGACTGCATATGGACCTTTGTGTCATTGTGTTTGAACTGAATTGATAATGTGTGGGATGAACTGCATATGGCCATGAATTGCATATGGACTTTGTTTGTCATTGTGCCTCAATCAAAGAGAACAAAATTTTTTTAACTGTCACAGGGTCGGCGTCAGGTGAATTCACGCCGACCCTAGAACATACTGGAATTGGCCAAATCGACCCGCCGAGCCGCCCAAGGTCGGCGTGGTATGAATTGACGCAGACTGTGCACGGTCGGCGTGGGATGCGTTGACGCCGAGCTGTGCACAGTCGGCGTGGCATGCATTGACGCTGACGCCAGGAGAAACTGGAAATGCAAAAACCGGCCCGTCGAGCTGCCCAACATCAGCGTCGGATGCTTTGACGCCGAGGTTCGAAGGATCAGCGTGGGCCAACTCGACGCCGAGGTTGGGTCTACCCTAGCCGCTCGAACAACGTCGCGTGGGCCATGCCAGGCCTCGGCGTGGGAGGCAACGATGCCGACATTGCATGGGCCGGCGTTTAGTCAATTCACGCCGACCCAAGAACATTCTGGAAATTGGCATTTCGGGCCGCCGAAGTGCCTTACCTAGGTGTCGGATGAATTGACGCTGACCTCGGGACTATTTTTATTTTAATAAAACAAAACTAACTTTGCACATGCTTACGCACTAACAAACACATTGCACATGCACCATTGCCATTACAACGCAAAGTAATGAGATTATTAATTTAGTCTACCATTAAGTCTTACAACACCATCGGTCATTAATTTAGTCTTACATAAGTAATGAGATTAGCTGCAAAAGTGCTTCAAGCAACACCACACCATATCATATCGAAGCACGACGCCTAATGTCATTGACCGGGCCTGTAGGGCAAGTCACTCCACACCGGAGGGCTAGGCGGGCTCCGTTGCAAACTTTGCACATCCTCCAAACACATTGCACATGCACCATTGCCATTACAACGCAAATTTACCACCAACCCTAAAACACAACATAGAAGTGACCATCTCCAAGGTCTTCATCATCAAAGTCACCAAGCACCTACCATTAGGTTTTATAGCACCATCGATCATGAATTTAGTCTTACATAAGTCATGAGATTACTTGCAAAAGTGCTTCAAGCAACAGCACCACGCCTATTGTCATTTCCCGGGCGGCCAGTAGGGCAAGTCCTTCCACACAGGTGGGCTCGGCGGGCTCCGCTCCCTCCAGTCGCCGTAAGGCCCATCAAGGTCAGGGTCATAAGGCTCGGGCTCCTTAGGTTTGTCGGGGTCGGAGTTGCACTCGACCACGCTCTCCTCCTCCTCCTCCTCCGTAGGGGCCGGGGCAGGGAGATGACTGTCGTTCGGTGGCGAATCAGGAACTAAAGAAACATAACAGTTCATAATTCAAACCAATGCAAGACGAACAAATGACTACAAAGAGAAGTTTTGATTTGAATTACTTACACAAATTGCCGACATAAATGCTCCGGGATTTCCCTTGTGGGCTTCCCATTCGCCTCACGCCACTTGTTCTCGGCATCCCACTTCTTCCTGTCGGCCTTCCACTTCTTTCTTGCGAAGTACCTATTATGGCTCTCCCTAATCTCGTCCATGCAATCGTAGCGTTCCTTGTTTTTGTGCCAGTAATAGATGATGTTTTCCTCGCCCAAAGGAGTCAAATCTCCCCTCTTCCACACAACCTTGCCATTCTTTTTGATGATATGGTGCTCATACTCACGTACAACATTATTCCATGACTCGCCACCTGGGATGTGAACATGGTACAAATCCCGGGTTCTGGCCTTAAAGGCATGCAGATCGGCCTCAAACTTCAGGATGTCCTGTGGTGTACGTTTAATGGTTCTATCTAACTTTAGGAGCCTCTTTATCTCTTGATGATCGGGGAAATCCTCCCAATCGCATGTCTTTCCCGCCGAAAACATACAAAAGTCGGTGAGCGAACAACACAAGTTGGCTTGTTCAAAAAACAGATGCAAGTGCAAAACTATTCCACTAACATGGAACTCATTGGGCCCTCCATGAGCATTGCCACAATAGAAGCCAAACCCTAGCTCTGAAGGAACCACTCCTTCATTAGCCAAGATGCCACACTTGCACTTTTGGGCCGGCTTCGACAAGCATGGCCATGGAAGGTCGCCTAAACTGAACTTTTTAATCTCTTCTTCAGAAGGCCACGTGTCTTTCGGTCCGTATATGTACTCATCAAAGTCACAACGGGAAAACCCACCCTACAAAAGACAATGTTCAAACGAAATTGCAATAATACTCAACGAAGATGACATCGCAAAATAGAATAGTACTCCAATGAACACTTACGGGCCCAATTTGACCACAACGGAAGAAGGGAACAAACCGATCCGGCTTGCTTGGTTCTTGGAGTCGCGCCACCTTGCCACAGTGGCATCTAGGAGGATTTTGGCACCACTCAGATGCAGCCAACATCTTCTGAACGTTGTTCATCTCATGAGGAATGGGTGGAGGCACCCATGGAACATACTCACTTGGGGGAACACTCTTCCATGGGTCGTATGGAAAGTACATGATACGGCGATCCCACTTGTCAAGACCATCGATCCACCAGAAGAAGTCGCATCCGGTGCCAGTGCCGCGACGATGTAAACAGCAGAAAAAAGCACGGCCAGAGGAGAGGGGGTGCCTTGACTGCTTCACCCATGCGTCAAACCGTAATGACAATTTGGTGCCGGCTCATCAGGTGGGTGTAAATCTTTAGCATCATGAGTCGGCGGATGGTGCACGAACGGATCCTCCATCAAACCTATAACACAGTAAAATTCATAGCAATTCAATGCAAGTCATATAATAGAAAACAATTATAGTAACACAACCCTAATTCCAACTTGTAAGTGCATAGTACACATGAAACTCTAATTACAAACATTGTGTATAAGCACATAATCATAATAACAACAAAATCCACATAACAACCCTAAATCCACATTCTATTTCCACCAAACCCTAGGACACATGAAGAATACCATTGGAATAAAGATTAACAACATGACCTCATAGAAAGGTACAATAACACAAATACTAATTCAAATCAACCCATTACACACAAACACACAAACCAACATTTCCACCATGGTTCTAGGGTTCCCAACTAAACAAGCAATGCAACAAAATCTAACCGGATAAAATGGAAGAGGGGAACGAGCATTACCTTGTGGAAGCAAGAGATGGCGAGATCCGGCCTCCCTAGAGTCGCATTGGGGAGCTATGAATGGTGGGGGGCGGAGAGGGTGAGAGAGAGAGCAAGTCTCATGAGTAAAGAATGGAGGGAGGAAGAAGAAATGGGGTGAGGCTTGGCCTATAATGGTGCGGCACCTCGGCGTCGAGTCGTGCCGCGCCGAGGTACGTGGCTCGGCGCTAAGGGGCCGCACGCCGAGATATTGGGCCGAGGTGCTCATATGGGCCGTGGCCACCACGCAGCCCAGACCTCGGCGTGAGGTCGGCTGACGCCGAGGTTTGAGGGTCGGCGCGCGCTGACATGGCACCGACCTGTGGGACCCGTTCTGGCAATCAGTCAGCGGCGACCGTGGTCGTCGCTGACGTGGCAGGGATTCGGCGTGGGCTGACACCACGCCGATCTGCATACCTTGGCGTCAATGGCTGGTACGTCTGAAAAACGGGTCATTTTCAGAAAAAATTTTGCCAGAGGATTATTTATAAAAAAGTTTAAAAAAAGTACCAAAATGCAAAAATTTCACCGAGTGAATACCGGAGGAGCTGTACTACACCTGCATGAGACAAAGCAGCTGAGGACATCTTAACGTTAGTTAGAAAATCAAGATCATCGGTCAGTGAAGATGCTTGGAAGCCAGAAAACCGAAAGGATGACTCAAAAACGGCGTGTCAAGAGAGCTGATGACACATAGTTGGTCTAGGGACTAGCCGAGAAACACACAGGACAGAGCAGGATGCTAGTTCGTGTGGCGCACACGTATTAGGATACTATGCACAACCGAAAACTCAAAGGCCTCGTTGGGTTAAAAAAAATCAGGCTAGGAATTATTCCAAATAAGAATCGTGATTGTATGGCCAGCCATTGCAGGTAAAATGCTAGATGCCATGTTACTATTATTTCTTTCTCCTCCTTCATATTGACCTTTTCGATTTTTGCCAATAAATGACGAGCTATAAAAGGATTCGTTTTTTTCATATCATAGCTGATTACTCCTTTCTTTTCATTTTAAAGAGTGGCATCCTATGTCCACTATCTCGATTGAGGTAATAAAAGCTTATCAAATTTAGCTAGCATTTCAGCCAGTACTTTTTTCAGATGGTGGTCGTTCCACCTCAAACGAACGAGGCGAGGCTTCTTTTGGCTGTCTGTGTATATATATTTACACGTGTAAATAGTCCCACCCATGTATACACGTGTAAATAGTCCCACCTATATTTTTACCGGTGGTTCCTAGCTGCTCTAACGGCTAGAGCCTTGGTGGATAATCATTGTATACCTGGTGAGGACGGAAAACGAAAGCCGCGCTCCGCGTCACCCTCGCGCGGGCGGCTCAGGGCGAAACCCTAGCCGGCCGCCGCCACCCCTCCCCTCCCCAACTCTGCCTCGCCGCCGCCTGAGTGTGTAGCCCGGAAGCCGGCGCAACATGCGAGGAAGGTGGCAGTGGGGCGAAATCGCGGGCCACGCTCGTGCTCGGGCGCGAAGGAGGAGGCACGAAGCCGGGGTGCGGCGGCGCTGGCTCTCTCCGGTGCAGTGGCGCTGGCTTCCTCCGGCGTTTTGGCGGCTCTGACTCCACCTCGACCAGATCCGGCCACCCCTATACTAGATCCGCTCCGGCTCCGGCTCCCTCCCACCCTTCTCCTTCGTCTCCGACAGATCTGCGCGGCGGCCGCCGCCGCTCCCCTCTAGCCCCTCCCTCCTTCTTCTCCATCGACAAGGGCGACCTCGGGCGGCCGGCAGGGCAGATTAAGGGCTTCCTGGGTCTTGATCTGACATCTCGATCCCTGGACGATGGGTTCCTTGGGGCCTCACTTGTTTGTGCCCCCAGGGAGCTCGACCAGCGCGGCAACGGCCGGCCACCTCGTCCGGCGGCCAGGTCTGGGCAGGGAGCTACTCGGCGGTCACCTGCGTGGCGGTGGCCTACGGGCGAAGACGACTCCACTTGGGTGGTTCTGCAGCGTTGCGGGGCGCGCGGTTTGGCCGTGGGCATGCCGGCGGTGGGGCTGGGCGCCCGTTACATGTTCATGTGCAAGGGCCAACAACTGCGGCATGTTAGTGTTGTTTGGCCGCGGGCTTGCCGGCGGCGGGGCTGCATGTTCGTGGGCGCCTTCCCCTCGGGAGGGCACAACGCGGTTTGGCCACAGCGACGATGTCGGCCTTGACAAGTTCATGGGTGACAGCGTGCTGGTGGTGTCGGTGCGCGCCTCCCACCTCACGGGTGAGTCCGGGAGTGGCTCCGTGTGGTGTGGCGGCGACCGGCACCTCCCCTCATCCGAGCGATCGTTTGCCAGTGCACGCCTGCCTCCGTCGCGGGCGTGTCCGTGTGTGGCTCCGCGTGGTGTGGCGGGGACCGGCACGTGAGGGGACCTTTGTTGGAGCGCACCTTCCACCGTCGCTGGCAAGTCCGGACGCGGCTCCGCGCGTTGTGCCAGCAGCCGACAACCCCCACAGTCCAGATGAGGACGCTTATCGGTGCTTGCCTCCCTTTGTCGCGGGCGAGTCCAGAATGGCTCCGCACAGAGTGGAGGCAGCGACGCCCCCCTCTCTTCCTTATTCAGACTTGACGTTTGCTGGTGCGCGCCTCCCATCATTGCGGGCAAGTCCGATAGGCTCCGCACGGTGTGGCGGCGACCGGCTACCACCTTTAGTCGCGGGTGGGTCTTCGGAGGCATTGGCAAAGGTTCTGGACGAAAGCTCAGCTCAGATTCATCTGAGCTACTGACGAGATTCTCCTTCTTGAAGGTGTCGTTGAAGAGCCTTGTAGATGCTCCTGCTGCTCCTCCTTGGCACATGGCTCGGGCGAAAGCCTTGCCAAGCTCCCGCTTGCCTCACGATGATTATGTTACGGCGTCATTCACATCCCTGGAGGCATCGTTGAAGAGCTCTTGTGCTTTGGTGTAGTAGTCTGAGCGTCTTGCTAGTGTTCCCTTTTCCTTCGTGGTTCTGCCACTTTCGCTCTAGTGCTAGGGCGCCTGGTGTTGTTGTTTTCTATTTCCCCCTCCCCAAACCTTTTGTAAATATGTCGTTTTGGGCCTTTTTTGAATATATTTAGTGGGGAGTATCCCCCCCCCCCGTTTGAAAGTTCAAAAGAAAATGTATGCCTGGTGGATTATCAGATGTGTGCGGAACTACAAATGTATCATGTATGCATGTGAGAAATAAAAAATAAATAAAAAATCAAACTTAAGCTTACATATAGAGCTCAGAAGCTACTAGAAAAATAATATAATTAACAAAAGAGTATCAGAAAAGAGAATCCAACATCTATGTCCATCTATAATTCTAAATATTTTGCTTTAAAAACTACAAAAAGAAACCACGAGAGTAGAATTTCACATATAAAATAGAAAAAAATTAACATGCATGCACATGGCTGAACGTATTACAGGTCCACAAAATAATTATAGGTGAACTAGAATCATAGATTCAACACTAACCATCTAGGTAAAAACAGCACACACCAGACATACACATCCAAGTATTTGACAGTAATAGGTAAAAACTTTGATAGCTAAGTCTGCTATAGAGGTACAATTTGAAGTCTACTAGGTGTTCCAGACATGAAACATCCAAGCAGAAGATAGCCAAAGTATTTGACAGTAATAGATAAATTTGGAGACAGCTCCAACACCAGCATATCTCCTACTTCGATTGGAACTTTTTCCCCTGCATCACCTGAAACAAAAGCACAGGGCAAAGCATTAATTAGCGCCATATGTGCTGTGGCGAATTGACTGCTAGCAGCACAGAGAAACTAGAGAACAGAGCTAATAACAAGGAAGCTTGCAAATTCCAGGAATTTAGAGGTACTGCAAGCGCACTTGTTCATACAATAGGAAATGAATTAATCCTTCAGATTTGTGAAGGATTGCTTGACTAGAATATTTACTATTATGAAAGCAACACAACACACAAAGATGCAAAGGCTGCTGCTCTGGAACAGAAACAGAAAAACTCTAAACTTTCTGAAGAAAAGATTGTATTTTCTACTTAATCTTTCTGGTATATCAAATTTAAGCATACAAATATAATATAAAATAAACTTTGTTGCTGCAAATACAAGAATCTATTTTTTTATTTACATACAAAATAAACAGACAATTATTTGATTGGATTCACATGAACGACCACAGAACGCTTACCACCATAGAGGACGACGAGGACAAGAAGGAAGCCCAGTGGATTGCACAGCCTATGACCCATTTCGTCTCCCGATCTCAACCTTGATCCCCCTCCAAAACCCAATGCAAACCAAAACCCAGCAGCGCGGGATGGACAGAGATAAATTGCTGCACGAAGAAGCGGCGTAAAGTAGGGCTTGCTCTTCGTCAATGGGTATATATAAACAATGACGGAGCCAGGATTTTTTTTTAGCTGGGGCGAACTCTATACACAAGCTAAACTAAAAGCACAAAAAAAAATAAAAAATTAAGAATGGTACCAGACAATATCAATCACCCAAACCCAATGCTTTCACTCGATTAGAGCCCAGGATCAAACAACAGATGGCTATTATGTTAGCACACATTGGATTACCATCTGCAAACTACAAGGGGCACACTACTACATAGTTGAGATTTTTAGAATTGCTATCCCAAGGCATTGTTGTAACCAAAAAGATGAATACAATTTATTCAGAGTCTTAACTCAAATAGTGAACCGGTGCCAATCCTAGACACATCTCTACTTCTAAAAAGAGTTAGTCAACAAAGATATTCAAGTAACACTTTTCTCTTGTCAAATTTTTTGAGACCACGCCTAAGCGCGTATTTCAACTCTTGTCAAATTGACATGCTCTACTGCTATAGAATGTATAAATCGTTAAATTGACAAATTGAGATATGATGCTCATGATCATGAACAATACCAATTGTTTTGCTCATCTTGTCTGAAGTCGCCAGGGGTGACTGCAGGGGATTCGATTCGGAATTGGATCCCCTGCAGTCACCCCCAGCAACTTCAGCCAGCAGTCAGGGGGCATGGGACCATTCAACTGAGATCCAACGGTGACCGGCTTCAACTAGAGGCTTTCGTGCGCCGGGACTCGGCCCATCTTAGCCTAGAGGCCGGTAGCTCGGTATGGGACTTGGTCCTACGACCTTCGTCCGCGCCGCCGACGCCGGCTACTACCGCAAGGCGCAAGCTGCTCGACAGCGTCGAGCCTGTCCTTCGGCAGCAGTTCGCCGCCGCCCCCGCCGTGAACTCCTTGACGCTTCGGGTGTCTTGGCCACCGAGGCACTGCGCCGCCACCGGCTTCATCGCGATTCGCGAGCGCTCATGAGAACCTCCTCGCGCTCTGCCTGGGCCTTCTTATCCGCCCGGAGGAAGGAGGGTCCACACAAGGATGAGGCTACAGGAGCAGATTGTTGGGGAAGCACATGAAGTCGGCCATGAGGAAGACGGCCACGAGAACCGTTTCCTCGTTGCTGAACCACCTATCACCGGAGAAGGAATTAATGCTACGGAAGAGAAGGAGAAGGCCTTGAGCCAACGGTAGTGACCTGCAGGTCATCACCATCGCCATCCCCAGTGGTGTTCCGCCGCAGGTACAGGTTGTCGCCGTTGCAGGTGGTTACTGCGCTACGTACACCTCGCTACTACGCCTCCACATGCTGCCCCGCTCGTCGGCTCGCCGCTCGCTCTGGCACCATGTCCTCACATCGGTCGCCGCCCACGTGCGCAAGCGCGGCGTCGCGCCAGCCAGGTGCTCGCTCTCGTGCGCCGGCCGTCGGCCACACGTTTTTGCAGCAGGCCTGCACCGGCCACCGCAGTCGCCGGTCGCCTCCAGCTAGGACATGGTGCGCTCGTGCTGTGCGGGCCCGATTGCAACGAGGAAGACAACAACGATGGGGAAGGACGACCAGTGCGCTGAGGCATGCTGCCCTCGTGCTACGTGATACGTCGCTTGAAGCCGGTTGCGGTCTTGCAGAACTGGAAGATGACACGCGTGCGCCCGTTCCAACATGGAAGACAGCGGCGAAGGGGAAGGAGAGAGACTCAGTGCCAAAGGCAAAGCTAGCGCGGCGTCTTGGGCTGAGATGGGCCGGCTGCTGTCCTTGTACCAATTGGAGTTTTGCGGGGCTATGGTTGGATGCAAAATACATGGCCTGGATCGGTGACTGCTAGCTGAAGTCGCCAGGGGTGACTGCAGGGGATTCGATTCTGAATCTGCAGACTACCAAGCGCTCCTTGCCGATGGCGGTCAAGGTTGCTGTCGGGCCGCAGCTTGCCTGCTTGGGGAATGTTGGCAGCAGTGGGAGGCCGCCGGTGGATGAGGTTGGGATGAGGTGTGGCGGCCGGCGGGCGGAAGTAGGGCGTGCCGGCGCGGGGCGCAGCGTGCGGTGTGGCGGGCGGCGTCGGCGCTGGCTCGACTCGATGAGGATGCAGAGCGATGGGATTGGGGAACTGGGGTCTGTGGAATAAATTTCGGGCCTTACCGCCTTAGCGGGCCGAAAACGAGGCCCAGCAAGGAGCCGGAGTGCTTCGTTTCCTTCGTCGCCGCTATCGCGTCATACGTCGCCGCTTTGCCTCGCGTTGTTGCGTCCTCGACATAGCCGGACGCCGGAGATGGAGAAGAACGTTGAACTGCTGAAGATGGGTTCGGGGGAACTCGCCCCATGGGTAGCTCCGTCGTTGTATATAAACATGACGCTAGCGTTAGGATAGAACGAGCTCATCTATTAAGAAAGGGGTTGAAGCCCATATGTACAAGTGAAGTACAATCTGCAAAGAAACCACTGCTACATGCGGCCTTTGTAAGGACAGTGCCTAGGCGTGCTCTCAAAAGAAAAAAAAGGACGGCCCCTCACCGAACCGACTCCTCTACAAATCGGTTTTTAGGGAGTCTGTGTCGTCCCTACAAATTTTTTCTAGGAATCACAAATATTATGGGTGAAACAACAGCAATTTTCATAAATCGTGGCAGGCCCCCACTGGTGAGCCACATTTTTTAGAAGTCAGACATTTTTTTTGGGCCTTGTGACTATGATGGTCTGTTCCAAAAGCTGACTCCCACGGCCCAAATCTTTCAATGATTTGGCCCACTCCAGTCAAACCTGGCTAGTTGGTCTAATACTTGGGAGCGGCCATACCTTGATGAGAGCCCACACAACATGTTGGGCTAGCAAGAAATGAAGTTGGAGTGCAAAAAAATAAAAAAAAATAAAAAAATTGAGAGAGAGAAGAAAAAGAAAATGTTTTTTAAACGCAAACTCTGATTTACGAGGTTGCGGTCATCTGATTGCGTCACTATACGGCCATGATCCAGCTAGATGATTTGGTCCTTCATGTGCAAGCGGGCTACATAAAGTAACTAGGTAGTGGATCATGAATCATGATGGGGTGATTGGCTCGGGCTACGTGGCAGTTAATTAGGTTTATTATCCCCTCAGAAAAGTTAATTAGGTTTATTATTGTTTCTAAAAAAATGTTAATTAGGTTTATTCTGTAATGGCTATGTCTATTATTGTTTAAGTCTCCGACCATTCACTGTGGACTCAACTGTTGCATACATTTGCTGAGCTCCCTTTCTTATCCTTCTAAGCACTACGCCACAACAGTTTACCGTGACGGGCAGTTTAGGTTTACCGCAGTGGGCAAACGCGTCCGCTGCGACTGCCACGCCACGGTAAATGGCAGCACCGCCCGCTGTGGTAAGTGGATTTACCGTAGCGGGCACATTAGGATGCTCGCTGCGGTACATGTTTCAAAAAAAAAAAAGAAAGAAAAACCTGGACAGGCTCGCTGAGCCCATCCTTGGGCCCGTCGAGCCCATCTAGGGCTGCCACCACCGCTGGCTCACCAGATCCGCCGCGCCGGATCCCGCGGTCAGGAGCTCCTCCGCGCCAGATCCCGCGGCCAGGGAGCTCCTCCACCACCGTAGCACCTGGAGCCTCGCCGTCGTCGTTGAAGGAGAGGGAGGTGGAGACGCCGCCGGATCTGGGAGGCCCTCAGCCACCGGTGAAGGAGAGGAAGGTGGAGCCGCCGTCAGATCTGGGAGGCCCTCAGCTGTCGGTGAAGGAGAGGGAGGTGGAGCTGCCACCGGATCTGGGAGCCCCTCAGCCGCCGGTGAAGGAGAGGGAGAGTTGGAGCCGCCGCCAGATCTGGGACCCCTCAGCCGCCGGTGAAGGAGAGGGAGAGGTAGAGCCGCGCCGGATCTGGGAGCCCCTCAGCCGCTGGTGAAGGAGAAGGACAGGTAGAGCCGCCGCCGGATCTGGTGGGAGCCCTCCGCCACAGGTGAAGGAGAGGGAGCCCCATCGTCGCCGGTGAAGGAGACCCGCCTCCATGAATCCACGTCCCCGCGTAGCTCGCTCCCGCTCACCGTCATGGGAGGCGATGAGGTGCTCCAGTGGGGGAGGGAGGCGGAGAGAGAGAGAGAGAGTGTGGAGGAGTGGGAGAGCTGGAGAGAGGAGTTGGGGTGCGAGGACGACAGCCGCGCGGGGGGACTACGGTGCGCTTGCGCACAGCGGAGGAGAGGAGTGAAGGAGCGGGAGGGTTCTGGAGTGTGCGGCTACTGGAGAGGAGTGAAAGGGCTGGAGAGGGAAGTAAACCCTAAGTTGAGTTTATATATGCCGCTGCTAGAAGTGGGCTTCAGCTGGGCCTGTTGGGCCTCGCTGTTAACCGAAGCGGGCCTTGTAGCATGCCCACTGCGGTAAATCAATTTACCGCAGCGGACTCCTTAAGATGCCCGCTGTGGTAAATGGATTTACCGCAGCGGGCAAAAGTGGCAACTGCAGTAAATAAAAAGTGGCCGCTGTGGTAAATCATGGGGATTTACCGTAGCAGGCAACAAAAGACTCCGTCACGGAGTCCAAATTTGCAACGCTGCGGAAATTCATTTTTAACGTAGTGAAGACTGTCTCCAACAGGAGACTCAAACCCAAAAGTACCTCTTCCACAGTGCTTTTGCCTACCTAAAACATCCTTAAACGGATCACCCATACACCTAACCCACTTTGGCTACCAGCCCCGACGATAGCCAAAAATGCATTGTCTCTCTGCTCGCGAGGCAATCCTTCAGTGGTGGCCTACCCACGCACGCCTCCTCCTCCTGCCCTCCTGTCCGGTCACGCCCTTGCAGCAGTGACCACCAGCGCCACCTCGCCTAGGCCCGCGCCTCGCCGCGCTCCACCCTGGGCAAGAACATGCCGCGCGACTCCGGCAGCGCCAGGTCCGGGCGGGTCTGGATGCGGCGCCCAACTGCCGCGCTGATGCCGGCAGGCGCGTCCCTCCTCCCCGCTCCCGGATCCGCGTCGGCCCACGCTGCCTCATCCTCTGGCCATGGCAGCAACGGCTTCCGCTTCCAGGACGGCGACGGCATGGCGTGCGCCGCCTTCCGCAGCGCCTGAGCCGTCGTGAGCCCCCGCCGCAGCAGCTCCTCCTCCTCTTTGCAGCGGCGACTTGGCCCGGGAGTGCCGTCTAGTTCCTGTGGAGGCCACAAGGCGACCTCGCGGCTCGGGCTACTCGCCATCGGGATTTGGTAGTGGTGATGGGGGGGGGGGGGGGGGGAGCTCGGGCGTGGGAGATGGGGGATGGAGCAGTCGTGTCGGTCGCCGGAGATGGGGGATGGAGCTCAATCGTCGTGTACGACCCTGCCCCGACAAGCTGTGATGTGCGGGAACGATGGAGGAAGGTAGGTGGCGCATGCGAGATAAGTCCGGGCTGCCGATGGAAGAGTTTTGGGTCCGCTGCTGCGTCAGCTGTTGGAGACGGGTAGTTTTGCATCCTACCATCTTTTACTGTACACCACCTAAACCAGCGAATGCCTATTGTATCTGGGTTCTGTCTGTTGGAGACAGTCTAAGGGGATTGAGAAGTTCAAGTTTCTTGTGACAGCGGGAACATTCACAAGGGTTCCCGAATGGATCGACAAGCTTAGCGCTGTCTTTCGTTCAAATGACCCTCCAAACTAGTGACAGCTGAAGAAACTTGGAGCCTTACACGGATTGCATTGCCTTGTACTAACTCTATTCTAAATTATAGTTGGTTTAACTTTTTAACCTCAAATTTGATTGCTCATCTTATTCAAAAATTTGGATAAAATATCACTTCTTTTTATTGTGGCATCCTTTATTAATAAAAAATCTTTAAGAATGATCTAAATTTGACTATGTTTGCATAATTTGTTTTTAATAAAATGAATGGTCAAACATGGGGTAAAACATGTAAAACCAACTTTAACTTGAAACGAAGGAAGTGCTAGGTTTGGAGTTCATTCCCATAGAGGAGATTGTGATTGGAAGTTAGGGGTTCCATTGGATTTTTAGTTTCTCCGTCGATTGCCCGGTGCCATGGCTCACTTTCAGAGAAGGAGCGACGTGGAGGCTTGAACTGAAGGTCTGCTCAGGCCCAGCAAGTGGACAGAGCGCTGTTCCATCAGGTATCGTCAACCTCGGAAGCCTCACCGAAGTAGGTGTCAATTACAGCCAGCTACTGTTATCAAGACCATTGAAGCCGTGAAAAAGGAGGTTGCGGAACATCGCAACCCGATCTACCTCGTCATCAATGGCACCACACATGATGTTCAGCAAACTGATGAGAAACTTTGGAGGCAAGTAAGTGTAATTCAGAGTGAAGTCTAATAAGGAGAAGAGCCACCTCAGGCCAATAAGCCAAGCTGTGCTGACAAGGTAGAAACTCGTAATTACGCACATTGCTACTCATTATTGTTACAACCCTATTCCTGCCGTTTGACACATGCTGTGTTATGTACAGATTTCGTGCTTGTTGCAACTGGGTCGTCCGGCGATGGATGGTGAACTTGTGATGCCCCGTTGCCCCGTTGCTTAGGCAAGCATCTCCTCTGTCAATGTCGTTGAAGAAATTAATAATATACATGGAAAGCAGCACTGCCATGGGGAAGTTGTTGGCTCTCCATCCCTGTGTGTATCTGTGTTTATAGGATTGAAACAAGTTGCAGCTTTGCTAGCAGCCGATGTTTCAGAATGATGTGTATGTCGTTTCCTGGGGCTCGTTGGCGTCTGTGTTTGCTGCCCGAAACTCATGTGCCCGTTGTTTGTCTGTTGGCTACTCATAACTCATTCAGCACTTCGGCTCCCCATTTTAATTTCAATGTAGTATCTGATCTGATGATATGGATATGTGCGAACTGCGGCATGTTGACGCGAGCAGCAGCAGGCAGCCAGCAAGCAAGAACAACATGAGGACCTGGAAATTAAAGGCTGGCCTACCGCCTGGCCGAAAGACGTGTGTGTAGCCTTGAGCTGACGATGAGATGCCATGCATTGTTCTCGGTTCAGGGCTATGATATGATTGCACAACAAGGAACATAGTATTGAGACAAGGAGTAATGAAACCTTGATGTGCTGAAGTTTGTCGGCCAAATCTTCCCGAAAAAATTACATCCCTATCCGCCAAGGAGCTGTCAAGATCAGACAGGTTCAAGACAGAATTCGGGTAGGGAAAGAAGAACAGCAAGGACTGGGAATCAGAGGAACAATGTGAGTTTGGGGTACAGAAAAACTGAGTTTAGAGAGAGGTTTCAGTTCAGTTATTCAGAGTTATCGAATTGACACGGTTAAACAGAGTTCAGAGAGCGCGAGCCGACCGGCCACCAGACATACCGCCCCTGGGCCCACAACTAAGGCCCCACCTATCAGCCACTCTGTAGAACGGCTTCCTTCTCCAGCACTTCTAATGTCGGACGGCAGACAGTACGTCTCTTCAGGACCCGTTCCTTCCTCCTGGTGATCCTCACAGGCGCCAGGCATGATCGATGGATGGACGCCAATACGCCATGGAACAGAAAGCATGGACGACCTGGTGTGCTTTTTTAGAGTGCTAGCTGCTGGCAAGTTGGCACTTGGCAGTGGCACACGCTGGCGCGCGTAAGGTCCAAGTGCGTCGCCACGCACCGTCGGAACAGCACAAAATGCAGTGCACCTGGCCCATTAGTCTCCATGTCTCCACCGGCAACATTTTTTTTTGCGAAGAAAGTATTCTATTCTAGCATCGCAATAATCAAATCTTTTTCTTCCAACTCCAAAACCAGGCTTTAGGTCCGCTTGGCTGGCAATCAAATTTTGCCATGACAAAGACCATGCACTAGTCGCATATTAGTAAGGGATAAAAAGAAAATACACGTTACAAATGATACCTTTGCTATGTTGGAGAAGAGGATAGTCACATAGATTCTAATTCATTTCTCCAATAGCATTATGAATTCCAATTTATAAGCTTGGTGGAGACCAATCATCAATATGAATTCCATTCTTCACCAATATGAAATGAGAACCACTAATGATCAAGTGTATTATCTTTTTGTGGTTGGCTTACTTCTTTTTATCATTGCTTGCATAAGAACATCAACTAAGAATATCACTTGAATTATCATGACTAGCTCTCTCTATTTTGGGTGTTGCTTGCTTTTTTTTATCAACCCTTTTAATTGCTTCAATGTTAGCATAAAGAATGAAAAATTACAGCATGAATAAATTCCATGACCTCTAATTAGAACATTTTATGGTGAAGAATTAAGGCAGTGTTTTCAAAAAACAAATTAAGGCATAATGTTTCAAACATTGAGACACGTTGAAGTTGGCCATATGATATTTGAAATGCCTTAACCATGTACGCATCAGCCTTCATAATGTACAAGACAAAGCCTATGTGTGCCTGAATTGACCAGGAATAAGCAAAAGATACAATGCTACAAGTTCAGATTACCTGCAATCACAGAGATACAAATTTGCTTGCTTGCCAATATATCAGTTTAGAAAGGTTTTGGCTTTCTTCCATTGCCTCTATTCTCAGTATACCTAACAATTGGGATGGTGTATGCTGTATGCCACCATATCAAACTGCATAAGCACTTGACTCTGTCCTTTCTTACAATCCGCCTGTGTAAATATTGAGCAGAAAACCAGCCAACTTGGTCTTATTCATCAATTCTAAGGTTCAATCAGAGCTTCATCCTTTGCCCTGTCCGTCGTCTACTATGCTTGGTGCAAATCCCTGACACAATTTCCTCCCCAACAGCAGAACTTACACTCTGAATCATTGAAGTGTACGCATGGACACTATCCTTTGTTTGGCTTGTAACGAGCTTCCAGAAAGATGGACTGCCCACACTGTCTCTATGCTGCCTCGCAAATCCCACAAACATTTGGCTTCAACCCTTTGTCCAGTCCAGGCGGAACCCCTGCCACCACACGGCAATCACCAAGGCGTCAACCTCCTGAGACCGCCCCTCGTCCTTGCAGCACACGAGGCTGAGGACCAGCGGTCATTCCGTCGAACATCTTGCGCGCGTTTGCAAAGCACCACGGCTTACCGAAAGGCTGACGTAGAGCTCCGAGTTTGACATCTCTGCGAAGAGCGGGATCCCGTGGCACCGCATCGAAACCACCGTGCCCACAGCCTCCGGGATGCCCCCGGCCTCCGCGAAGGCAGCGAACATCGCGCGTAGGGGCAGGGCCTCGTCTGCCATGGGGAGCTGAGCTTCCTTTCACTCGCAACGAAGGTAGTGGGCTGGTGGTGGTTGCGGTGGTGTAGGTGCAGAGGTCCGGGAGTGTGGAGGGGGCGAGCGTGGGCGGCGGGGTAGAAGTCACCGGCGGAGGCGTTAGGGCAGGTACATTGCTACACGTAAGCGGTCTCATACGTCGTCTCATGCATTGCCACGTAGGATTTTTGATGATGTGGAGGGAAGAGAGAGGTCAGAGAGAATGAGGTCGTTGCTTCGCGAAACAACCTCTTCATGAGCTAAAATTTAGGACTATAAGACAACTATTTTACCATTGTATGAGTTGTTGTTGTCATGCTCCTCACAATCCAATTTTTACTCTCCCCATAAATTAAGGAATTGCGAATTGCTATGAGACAATTTAAAATAACAACCATTGTACATGTAGTCTATTAAGTCGTCTTAAATTAGATGGTCTTACTCCTCTAATGGTTCTTACTCTGTACATTCGATGTATGCTGTTATAAACTGTAGGGGAGTTTTTCCTGTGTATGTGCAGGCGGTGTGGAAGTTACTGATTCTACCAAGGGTGCAGTTCTTTATGTGGCAGGTTTCGCAGAATAAAATCCTTACTAGGGACAATCTACAGAAGAGAAGAGAGCTGAATGATCTGTCATGCTTGCTTTGCAGTGAACATGAATCCATTAATTATCTTTTGTTTGAATGTTGTGTTGCATCTGAAGTCTGGAAACATATTTCTTACATGCTGCAGATTGATATTGGGAGTGATTATGTGTCAATTGCTAGGTTCTGGGTTGCTAATAAGAAACATGCAATTACAAATGCTATTTCTTCAGCGGTTTGATGGTCCCTTCGGAAATTACGTAACGAAATCTGTTTTCAGGGGTTGGTCTGGATGGGAATGAAGATGGTGTTCGTCAAGATTGCAAGGATGCTCCGGAGATGGCTACCGTTGTACAAGGAAGAGACTGGGAGTGGCTCGAGGAGTTGGTCGCCCAGCTGGAAGAAATCTCCAGGCGTCTGCCTCAGCTGGAATGGAGGACAAGGGCATCGTCGTCACAGTTGGATCGATTGGATGCTCCTTCTACAAGTGTCAGGAATGATTTGGCCTTCGAGCCATGTAATAGGTGCACTGAACCTGATGCTTTTCTGCTTTCGAACTGCGCTTGAGCGCTGCTTTAAAATCTGGAACCTGGTTGGTATGCTTTTGTAATAAAAAGCAGGGGAAACCTTTTTGTCAAAAAAAAAATCGTCTTAAATTATATGGCACTCTATGAGACAGTCATGAGACAACGCCAATGTACCTGGGCGGCATCATCGGCGGTGTTGTTGCCCTTGTCTTGTCTGATCATGATTAGGATTTCTTGTGATGATTACGGTGGTTTGTTCCAAAGCGATTCCCGCGGCCCAAAACGTTTCTATCATTTGGCGCACTTCGCTGCCAAATAGTGGCCAAATCTTGATGGGCTTGCTGCTGCTTGTCGGCCCAATGACAAGCTTGCTGCAGCGAGCTAGCCATTTATTGCATAGTCTGATATTTTGGGCGTTGAATATAAAATATTAGATTAGATGACATCTTTCAAAGGAACGACAATACCGTTTTGTCCCTATGCTCACCAACGTTTTGCTGATAAAACATCATTGAAGTTGGCCTGTCTCTCCTTAATTGCCCATACAAGCATGCCACTAAAATTTTAGGATTATAATAAGTCGCACACCTAACAAAGTCGTTGATTATTTCTCACCTCTTGTTCCCGCGGGATATCGCTGGTGAGTAACAGAAAACTGTAATGCTTGTTCTGTTGTTTTTTAGTTGCAAGTTTCTCATCCTTTTATCCGGTCTTCGCTAACTATGTTGATAGGTTGATGAGCTTCTTGCTTGTCTTCTACACAGTAGTATCTTCATGACTTCTCTTTTGATCTTCATGTGAGATTTTCATTCATGGACCCTAACCATATCATAACTCAAGTCCATTTTTGCATCTACAAATTCATAAAGTACTATGTAATTACATGGACCCTAGTAAGGGTCTATTCATTTTGCTAGTTGATTTCAAAGACAGATTTGAGATAGGCTAAGAACAACTAAATATGGGAGGCAAACCTCTTATGAGACCACCTCCATGAACGGACATTTTCAGAGAGGCTCGATCTCCTTCTAAAAATCCATTTACAAAGACAATTTGTCTACCTCTGTAAATGAACCGTCTATCTCTAACAATCATCAAGAATTTCTAGAGATAGTGACACTTTTTGATTGCTCTGTAAATGAAAGGAGTTGTCTCCTAAAATCATTTCTTTAGTAATGCCAGCCAGTGCCGCATCAGCCTCAGGTCCATCAGAGGCCACAACCAAGCAAGATATTTAGCCTAAGCGTGTATTGTTTTTGCTGCCTCATCTTTTCGTAACAAATCTCTCTTTGTGTGTTTTTGTGTGTGGCAATTTCTCAAAAGATATATCAAGTGATGATTACTTGTAATGTGAGTAATTCTTTAATGTCTGCAAAGGATGAAGGACGACAGGTCTTTAAGGATGAATAAACTGCCAGGGCCCATAAACTGCCCTCCAGCCATCCGCACGGCATGACCATCCTTCCTCCCCCAAACCATCCCTTCTAAGCCGTTTGGAGTTAGGGTAGATAAGAGAGAGTAGAGGAGAAGCTCGTTGGAACCCTAAGTCGCAGATCTAGAAGGAGGAGCATCCACCTACCTTGTTGGGGCCACCACGACATCGTCCATGGCACGGTGGGGTGTCGGTGTAGGACAACCGCCAGGATCCGCTGTAGTTGGGATGCGGGACGGCCGCTGGGGAGGTCGCCAAAGATGAGAGAGGGCGTGTGCGCCTGAGTGAGAGGGCATGTGTGAGTGGGTGTGCCAGTGTGTGTGGCCTTAATTAAATGACATGCCCATAAGGCCTGTTTGGATCCATAGACTAACATAGTAGTTGACTACTGTTTGGCTCATGAGGATCCAAACAGGTGGACTAGTGAATGGACTAACAACTAACTCAAGACTTAACTAGTTGTTAGTTTACTAGTTCATAAAACCTAACTATCAGGACTAGTGATATATTTTAGGAGTTAGTTCATCACTAGTTCTAGTTCATCCAAACAGACTCAAAGTCTTTGCCTTGATTTATTATCTAGCAATTACGTACACGCTGCCCAAACTTTAAAAAGGGAAAGTAAAGCTGGCCTTCCACATGATCAGCGCCTATTTAATACCAGACTTTGTAGCTATATATCAGAAGGTGCTAATTCATCATCATCCCCATCGCGCCACCATAGTAGTCCACCGTACCATGACTCTTTCGAGGGCAGGAGATCAGAAGACTCTCGCCATGGGAAGACCTCATGGTAATGGACGAGCAACTATCATGGGTATAGGGAAAGCCCTCCCGGAGCATGTGTTTGAGCAGAAGTCTTTCCCGGATTACTATTTTGATATAACTGACAGTGAACATCTAGTGGATCTAAAGGCTAGGTTTGCCAGGATTTGTAAGTATATATTTATGTATCTATGTGTTGTTGTTTCCCTTGTCATGCATATGATATTCTGTTCTTTTATTTGTTGACACATTATTCGAGTTTTCTAGCTAATTAACGTTGTCAAAAGAGAACTCTGCAAAAGAATCTGATGAATTTAATTATAATAACAATACTAGTCGTTTATATGAAACAATATAATTGCAGGCGAGAAAACAACGACAGAGAAGCGACACTTCTACATGTCGGACGAGTGGTTGAGGAGCAACCCGTCAGCGACAGCCTACAAGTCTCCTTCCCTGACCCTTCGGCAGGAGATCACTGACGAGGGCGTACCTCGGCTCGGCGCGGCGGCGGTGCGCGCCGCCATAGAGGACTGGAGCAGGCAGGCCTCCGACATCACACATCTCGTCGTCAGCACGATGAGCAGTGGCTGCTTGCCTGGTGCGGACTGGGAGCTCGTGAAGCTCCTCGGTCTCCCACTCACAACCAAACGTCTCATGATGTACCAGGCTGGCTGCCACAGCGGCTGCTCCGCCATTCGCATCTCCAAGGACCTGGCGGAGAACAACCCCGGCGCCCGGGTCCTCGTCGTGTGCTGCGAGGTGTATGCCTTGTCGTTGCGCGGCCCCTCCGATGACCATCTGGGAAACCTTGTCGGGCAGGCGCTCTTCGGCGACGCGGCGGGTGCCGTCATGGTAGGGTGTAACCCAACTTCAGACGAGCAGCATGCCATGTTCGAGCTCGTGTCAGCGTCTCAAGAGATTGTACCTGGGACGGGAGACGCCATCGTGTCCAAGCTCCGGGACGAGGGGATAGTGTTCACGCTGCAACCCGACGTCCCATTGCATGTGCCAGTGGAGCGTGCGTTGCAAGAGATACTAGAGATGCCGATGATGACGACGACGACGGTGCCGCCACCGGACTTGAACGACGAGGTGTTCTGGGTGGTGCACGCAGGCGGCAGGCAAATACTGGACAGAGTAGAGGCGGCGCTGGGGCTCACCAGCGAGAAGCTGGCGGCGTCGAGGCATGTGATGAGGCAGTACGGGAACACGCGCAGCTCGTGTGTTATTCTGGTAATGGAAGAGATGAGGCGGAGGTCGGAGGAGCAGGGACTCAGTACCCCAGGAGAAGGCCTGGAATGGGGACTGCTCATCGACTTCGGCCCTGGGATCACCATCGAGACCATCCTCCTCCGTGCGCTGCGCTACCAGGCACTAGCTATACAGATAGCTAGCAACACATACTGCAGCTAATACAAATTTGATAAAGTACTTCATTCTGAGTTTGTGTAATTTTCAGCTGTAATCCTGTTGTAATACTGCTTAGTCGCAGAATTCATGTCACGTAGAACCACGGGTGGATGCAGATGTATATATGTACCCAGTCCGTGTTATTGGGGTTGTGGGTGGCCTCGGTACGACACGACGTTTAAACCCTAAATCCTAAACCCCATGTGTATATGCATGTTTGTGTTCCGCATGTATAAGCAATGAAAAACCTGAAAAAGGCTGCAACGTTGACAGCACATATTGTGTTCATTTTCCACCTCTCATGTGTGTCCGTCTGATCGTGCCCTGGGTCTGGGGTTTGTCGTGTGAGAGGCTCTAGCAGCAGTAAGGACTTTACGGTTTTGGTGAGACGGATATAATGGATGATATGTTGGAAGGTTTAGTTGCAGCTGCACCATCACTAGGTAATGAGGAGCCAACATATGCTCAAGCATTCTATAGGTCGATCTCTATAGAGCATAACATCGCGTTCATGGCCAAAACAACCCACTCAAGATTGTCAGCCACTGCTAGGTTGCTATCCTTAGTCACAACGCAATTAACTTCTATATTGCTTGTTATGATGACATTGTGGTACCCATCCATGAACTCCTACCAGCTGATAGTAACTTGCTCAAGGATATACGTCTGTACCATTCAAAAAATTGCTAAAAGGTCTCGGCATGCCACATAAAAAAAATCAAGTATGCTACAATAATTCCATGCACTACTACAAAAATGATTTTCAGAGGTGGGATGCTTTTATAAAGGCAGGTCATTATGCAGTCGCCTCTAAAAAATGCCCCTATTTTTAGAGGTATTCCAACCACCTATAAAACTAGGAGCTGCATGGTAAAATTAAATTTTCAACAATCTCTGATAATAAAATGATCAAAATAAAAGTTATAAATCTTGAAGAGAAATGTAAGTTCATAGTTCACAGCTTTTTCATTCGAAAACAACCAAACCAAACCAAAGTTTTAAACTTTGTAGTTGACAACTTTTTCAAGTGTATCTTGTATCCATGAAAAACCGTCAAACTCACTTGGATTAGCATAACCGCTACGCTTATCCACGATGTCGACGCGTGTCCTGGTCATCCTCAACCATTCGATCATCATGTCCTTGTGTTCCCACCTTGACTTCGTCCCATTGCCATCTCAACTTTGGACAACATCATCTTCATCACCATCCTCACATGAACACTTGCTTGTCGATGTTTCCATGTGCTAGCAGTCCACCTTTCATCCTCCGGTCCTCGGTCCTGCAGTCCAAGCCATGGTGTCCACCTTTCACCACTCATGGTCCATCGTGCATGGACTCCTCGCGTGACCTTCTCCATTGTCATCGACTGTCTCATGCTTAACACCTGCACATCATAGAGTAAAGAGACATGTTGCGCACACAAGTCACACCTTGATTAGTTCACACACACTTGACCAAAAGTTTTGACCACCTCTTTGACAATCACTCATCATTCATACATTGACACATATATATCAACCATGTGCTCGCATTTTCTTTAGGGTGTACACGCCCAAAAAAGATTAAAATTACATGGACGGATGGACCCGAGCTCCAATTCTCTCACATAGATCCTTACCTTTGATGGATGGCTCGTTGCATCTTAAAAATATCATGCGGTCAATAAATTAAATCAATCAATAATATC
Organism: Themeda triandra; assembly: GCA_018135685.1. Lineage (NCBI taxonomy): Eukaryota > Viridiplantae > Streptophyta > Magnoliopsida > Poales > Poaceae > Themeda > Themeda triandra. The sequence continues at coordinate 108,802 of JAENPR010001093.1, read as the reverse complement.
AATTCCACACACATATATATCCAACAAAGTTTATCAATTTGTCATGTCGCGATTAAGTAGATCAGCTATGTGATTAATTTCATGTACACGAGTGACAGAGGTCTATGGGAGAGAATTTGACATGGATCCATAGAATGCAAAATTGCAAACACACACTTGTCGCAAAACATTCGAGAGAGCGAGGTGGGTACTCGGTGTGCCTAGTGTTCGCTGCAAGTTTAGATTGGATCAACCATAAACATGAAGACCGAGTGGCGCAGAGGGAGAGATGGAGAGTAAATTGATAGTTTTATATATCCACAAAAGGGAAAGATCAGAGATTTTTCAAGTGCAAGGCAGTTAACAACTACAGTACAATCTAACAGCTGAGTACTATGTAGGAATTGAACAACTGAAAACAATGCAAGACTTCAGATCGAGCACAGCTCGATACAAACTCTGCTATTTTGGCTTCCTCAGGATTTGATTTGAATATATACATGCGTGCAAAAAGAAAAAAAGCTATCTATTTCAGTTTCTTTCCGATTCGAGCTGGTATCATGGGGCAACCTGCTGTTCCCCCGAGCAGCTCCTCAAGAAGAGACGGACAGCTGCTCTTGAGATGCTGGAAGCCATCAGTCGCCATGACTGCCTTGAGATTGCCCGGAGCCTTGAGGAACTCAAAGCACGCAGCCTTGAGCCCGTGGCAACCATGCTGCTCTGCCAGGACCAATGTCGTCGCCGCAAGACTGACGTCGACGGAGCTGTGCAGCATGTCTTCGCAGATCAACTTCAGCCTCTGGAGATCATACCGGTCCGCCGCCACGAGAAGATGCTGAGCCATCACTGCTTTATCAGGCACTTCGATTTCCGGCAGTGAGTCGGTGTAGATGAAGTGGAGCATGCACCTGAACACCCTGGCTTCCATATCTCGCACGACGTGTACTTGGCCCGTGGTCTTGGATTCCATTGGACCAAACAACTCCGCCATGAACACGGACGACCGTGCGGCAGCACATACTGGTGCGCCGTGAATAGCTCGCCGTCGACCTCGAACTCCACGTCCCCTCCCACCTTACTACCAAGGAGGTTGCCAAGATGCCGTGGCAGGTCAAGCGGCAGCGGCGGCGGTGGTGACAACGGCGGCGGCGGCGGCACCGCGAGAGTCTCCGTGCGGAATTCGTCCTTGACGACGGTGAGATCGCATTTGATCTGGAAGCTGTCGTCCCTGAGATAGGATGACTCCAGCACCTCCCTCTCTATGAACTTACGGTAGCCCCATGATCGAGATGTGGACGAGAAAACGTGCGTCTTTCTTGCCGTACGAGTGTAATCGAAGACTGGCTCCCCGTCATGGTTGAGTAAACTGAAGCAAAATCTAGCTTTCACTTGGTCCTTGGCAACATGATTTTTTATCTTTACGAAGATAGAGATGTGATTGACGCTCTCCTGGTTGAAGCCTGCCGGATAGTACTGAAGGACCCAACTGTGACCGGCCACGCTGAAAACACCAGAGTCGATTCTCTTGCCGACGCCCAGCTGGCCCTTGGTTGCTGAATATCCCTTCACCTCCAGCACGTGCGACACAGTCACCGTCTCGGCGGCAATGGTAGTCTGGTAGTCTTGCTGCAGCCGCCGCCGTCGTTGGAGGAAGGAGCCGAAGGAGTTGCCCATACTACGCTACGCGCAACAGTCTTTGCGCCAGGGGCAGAGCGAGGGGTCTTGGGGTCGTCTGTTTTTATGGTGACATCTATGTTATGTTAGATAAACATCATGTAACATATCTTGCTGACCAAGATTTGGTTGTTGCTATACGTATGTAGGAGATAGATACGGTTGTAATCTAGGATTTGTTGTAAACGGAGACAAAACAGTCTTGAACGCCTGGGACTATTTATCATGGTGCAGCAGCTCCTAATTTCCATGCCGATATAAACAAAGGTGCTGCTCCAAATTAGTATGAGGCTAAATCTTATGTCCTAATTATGTATCTGTGCAAGCTTGGCAAGGCCTTGAAATAGATTGAAACACAGGCACGGAGAGCTTGGTACTCGAGATTGAGTAAGAAATTGTGTGAGCTTGGTTTCAAAGGGTCTTCTATATAATATATAATTAGAATTATTACTTACGGGGGAACTACTATCTTGTATTGATTTATGACATCATTGTGTTTCAAATAGGATGCTGCCATAGCTTTATTAATGGGAGAAGCACGCGCTCGGACGTCCATCCGACGCCACCACGGTAAGCAGCAGTACAAACAGTACAAAAATAAAAAAACACTCCCCCGTGCAAGGCATCCACCCCGCCTTGTGCCATACCGAGCACGTTTGCCACATAGCCGGCTTGCTTCCACACAGAAGCACTCCCCTGCAAAAGATCACAAAAAAAAAGCTATTGCACCAACAGAAAAAGCTATATAGAAACAACAAAAAAATGAACTGAAACAGAGAAAATAAATCAATTCCAAGAAACAAAAAATGTCAGTTACAACAAAACAAAAGGATCGGCTGCAACAACGACGACTACTGCTACTGCAACATCAAAGGGGCGCCAGAGGAAGAGCAAAAAGATCAACTGCAACAACGACGAGTACTGCTACAGCAACAACAAGGGGGCACCAGTTGCGACAAATCCAAGAATACCAATGCAACAACCTGAAAAAAAATATCTATTACGAAACATTCGAAATAAACACGTTGCAACAATGTGATGTCTACTCTCGCAACAAACAAAAATCATATGTTGAAATGCAGCAGGAAGAACAAGAGTAGCAGAGGGGATGGAGGAGGGGGAAAAAGAGGCCACAGGTCCACAATCAGGGAGGAAGAGAGAGGAAAGGGGAGAAAGAGATGAACCTGGCATGATCCGGCCGAATTTGCCGCCGCAGCCGCCGTCGCCGGGATCCGCCTGGATCTACCGCCGCACCGGGCAGATCCGCGGCTGGCATCGCAGATCCGGCTCTGCCGCCACCGCCATGACCAGATCTGCACTGGGTCCACCGCCGCCCCCTCGCCGGAACCCTAGTCACCGGAGATGCAGTAGAAGGAAAGAGAGACGAGAGAGGAGAAGTAGGAGGCCTGCTTGGGCCGGATACACCCGGATCCACCTACGCACCCTTAAGATCAGCGGACGGCGCCACTGTATCCGACTCTTCCATCACCGCCCCTCGTAGGAACCCTAGCTCGTCACCGAAGATGGAGGAGAAGGGACACGAGTGGAAGAAGAAGAAGGAAGCGTGCATGAGCAGGAGGCGTGCGCGCGGCGAGCTCGGTGGATGACTTGGAGCGGAGGAGCGCAAGAGTGGGGTAGACGCAGAAATGACCAGGCGATGAGTGGAGAGGGGCGTGGAAATAACGATACGGAGGCTTAGGTGGCACGCGCGGTCGAATCGGCCCTCGACACTTGTCCAATGGTTTGGATGTAATAGTTGTAGCATTACCGTTTATTAAAGAATCTTCAAGATGATTTTACACTTAAGAACTTAGGATACCCATCTATGCCCGGTGTACCTAGAACAAAATAATATGTTCCATGGAGGTAACTACTAAAAAATGATTTCACTAGACATTGGCGCACAATTAATAGATGTGGTCAAAAAATTCAACCATCTTCTAAAATCTAGAGAATTTAACGAGCAGATGTTTTATTGACGGAGGCGGTCAAATATTGCTGGGAGCTGGTCAAATTTTGTGCGCCTAGTAAAATAGATTAACGTCTCCAAAAATGGCCACCAATTTTGGAAGAGGCGGCATCCGTTGGTAGATGATGGGCGTCACAAATTTATTTGGCTTATCTCATCCTAATATTGGACTTCAAAGTATGTATTATATAGGGACATTTATAGTCATTAGAGTGTGTTTGGATGGTAGCCAACTCTAAGTTCGGCTCCCTAGAGCCAATTTTGTCCTGTTTGGTTGCCCGAAAGTATGTTAGGTCCTAAGTAGACATGGCCATCGGTACTGTTGGAGCCTGGCCAGGAATGAACATGCAAATTAGCTGTTATCATATAGCCAGGCCCATCAGTTGCTCACGTACCTACGTCGGTCCTCCGCGCTCCTCCACTCGCCTATCCTCCACTCCCTCCTCTCTGGTTCTTGCGACCATGGTGGCCATTGGTGTGCTCACCTAGAACGCCGCCACTCCCCCCCCCCCCAACTCCCCTTCTCCTCCACGTGCCCAATGAGCACGGCCACCGACGCTCGCCCATCGGCCGAGCAGACCCCCCACCGCTTCTTCTCTATGTCCTCAATCCCAAGCCTCAACATGTCCTCCTCGCGGCTATGATGCAACACTAGGAGATCGAGGGCCTCACCCGTCGTGTCGGTTACGACGTGGTCAACCTTCTTATGTCGTAGCTCGAGCAAAGGATTGCTATCACGAGATGACGGAGCTCGAGCGATGATTTCGCTAGAGCTCGAGCGCAGGATTGCAGCGCTAGGAAGATGTAGAGCTCACCGGTGTTCTATAAATTGCATCAAAGGTGGTAAACTTACCTGCACAAAGAAGGTTGACCATCTCTCCCTGCTAGCCAGGCATGTATAGGAAATGTATCAAACACGGGTTCCTCATTCTCACCTCTCTCTCTTGGGCTCACCTGGTGCTCCATCTCTCCCTCCTAGCTGCTCCCTCCTTAGTGCTCCCTCTCTCCTTCCTGGCGTTCTCTCTCAGCGCTTCCTCCCGACGCTCTCTCCCAGTGCTCCCTCTCTCTCGGCATTAGTGGGGGCCATGCTCACTCGGTGGCTAGGGCCTCACGCGCATCTATCATCGACAATGCCGGCAACGGATCTGCCTCTACCGACAGCCCCAATGATGGATCTGGATTTGCCTCCACCGATGACCACAACGGCAGATCTGGCTCCACCAAGGTTGCACAGCCCTTCCTTGGGTGTGTGTGGATCTTTCCGTCCTTCCTCTTGGCACTGGCGGAGCTCACTGCAGTGCTGGGCTCCTTCCGGCAGAGTGCGCACAACGGATCTCAGTCGCGTTGATGGTGGGAGTACAACATTAAAGGGCATACAAGAAATTCATTGGCATCTATGTTACATATCATTGAACTTGCTTGGCCACATATCATTGAAGTGGCTTGAACATATCATTGAGAAGATGGAGGCAAGTGTCATTCAGAGTGAAGTCTAAGAAAAGGAGAAGAGCGGCCCAAGGCCAATCCCAGCTGAGCTGACAATGTAGAAACTCGTACGTGCGCACCTTGAATGCTACTCATCGCTACTGTACTGCCGTTGAAACATGCTGTTTTATACATGTACAGATTTCGTGCTTGATGCAACTGGGTCGTCTGGCGATGCAATGGATGGCAAACTTGTGATGATGCCCCATTGTCCCGTGGCTTAGCCATGCATCTCGTCTGTTAATGTCATTGAAGAAATCTTAATAATATAAAAGGAAACGAGCACTGCCATGGGGCAATGTTGTTGTTTCTTCATCCCAGTTTTCAGAATGATGTGACACAAGCTGCAGCATTGCTTGCAGCCGATGTTTCAGAATTCTGATGTGTATATCGTTTCCTGGCGCTCGCTGGCGCGTGCGTTCGCTTCCCCAGACTCATGTGCCCGTTATTTGACTGTTGGCTCCTCATAACTCATTCAGCACTTGGGCTATGGTATGATTGCACACAAGGAACGGAGCATTGAGGCCAACGAAGTAATGAAAACTTGACGAGTTAAAGCTTGTCGGCCAAATCTTCCCGGCAAAATTACATCCCTATCCGCCAAGGCGCTGTCACGATCTCGCTGGAGATCGACAGGTTCTAGACAGGATTCAGGGTAGCGAATAATAGCAAGGACTGGGAATCAGAAGAACTGATTCTGGGGGTACAGAGAACAGAGTTCAGAGGGAGGTTCCAATTCAGTTATTCAGAGTTATCGAATCGACACATTAAACAGAGTACAGAGAACGCGAGCCAACCAGCCGCCAGACACCCAACGACCTCCCCTGGGCCCACATCTAAGGCCCACCTATCAGCCACTCTGTAGAACGGCTTCCTTCTCCCGCACTTCTATTGTCGGACGATTGACTGTCTTCAGGACCCGTTCCTTCCTCTTGGTGATCCTCATTGGTAAATTGTAGTGGCATTTCTTGTAGAACCATAAAAGTTGTAATATGGTACAATTCCAATTAAGCTTTTTTTCTCAAATACGTAAAAGATTTGTGTATCATTGTATTACAAGAAGAAGAGTTCGTACGAACATACAACACGCATGTAATGAGCGTCGAGGGAGGTCAATGTGCACAACCGTAGCTGGACCATCCTAACAGAAGATCTTTATGTCGATATTATGTAAAAGAAATAACCAAAGTGCGAGCATTGCCGCACCCTATGTTTTTTGATGAAAAGCTCCCACCGCGCCAGTTAAACGCTGGAAGCGCCTTGTCAAGGGCCTCCACCTGGCTCGACAGTAAGGTCCCCGAACGCAATGCATCAAGTATAATCTTGTCCATTGGGTTGGCTGGCGACACTTTGCCGAACCGTTGCTCGAGGAGTACCGCGCCTTGCTGGGAGACCGATATGTGAGCAAACGGTTGGGCAGCTATCCGCCTACTCCTGCGGCTGATAGGCAGGGCTTCCTGGTTCTTGGCCTCTGTTGGGGTGGAGAGGCAATCAGGAGCGGCCCGCTGGACCAGCACCTCATCCTGTGACCATGCGAGTCGCCATGGCTCTCGAATTAAGTTTTTTTTTTTTTTGAAAAAAATATTATGCAACGCAACATTATTCAAAGGGGCCATTTAAACCATGCTGTGGTAACTAACCTCATATTTAATAAACGAGTATGAATTTTCTTTTGGCTACATGCCAGGCAAACATAGGTGTAGCAAAACATTCGACACTCCAGAGAGGTGGAATGCATGCTTATTGTTCACTTCAACTATATATTTCTTGAGGATTTTTCGCTGCAAAATTAGATTGGACGATCAATCACACACATGGAAGCCGAAGGGATCCAGAGTGAGAGAGATCAAATTGGTGGTTTTATCCACAAATGGATAAATAGTGAGTCACTGACAGAGATTTTTCATATGCAAATGGCAGCTAACAACTACGGTAAATCTAGCAGCTGAATACTATGTAGCAAATTGAACAACTGAAAACAATGTAGCGATGACAGATAGAAGTATAGAACATGTGGATACAAACTCCCACTCTATTTTGGCTTCCTTTCTTCAGATTTGATTTGAGCACATGCGCATGCAGAAACAAAATCATATTTAGCTTCTTTCCCATTAGAGCATGTCATGGGGCAACCGCTGCAAGCAGCTCCTCGAGAAGAGAAGGACAGCTGCTCTTGAGATGTTGGAAGCCATCAGTCACCATGACTGCTTTTAGATTGCCAGGAGCCCTGATGAACTCAAAGCACGCAGCCTTGAGCCCTTGGAAATCATGCTGCTCAGCCAGGACCAATGTCGATGCTGCAAGGCTGACATCCACTGAGCTGCGCAGCATCTCTTCACAGATCAACTTCAGCCTCTGGAGGTCGTACCGGTCTGCTGCCACCAGAAGATGCTGAGCCATGATGGTCTTGTCACCTGCATCGATTTCCGGCAACGAGTCGGTGTAGATGAAGTGGAGCATGCACTTGAACACCCTGGCCTCCATATCTTGGACATGTACGCTGTCGCCATTGGATCAAACAGCTCTGCCATGAACACGGATGACCGTGCAGCCAGCACATTCCGGGGCGCCGTGAATAGCTCGCCGTCGACCTCGAGCTCGACGTCCCCTCCTACCTTGCTTTCAAGGACGTTTCCAAGATGCAGCTGCAGGTCAGGCGGCGGCAGAGTAGTAGTCCCCGTACGGATCTTGAAGACGGTCAGGTCACATTTGATCTGAAAGCTATTGTCCCTCAGATAGGATGACTCCAACTCCTTCCTTTCTATGAATGTACGGTAGCCCCACGATACATCGGTGGACGAGAAAGTGTGTGTATTGCCCGTAAGAGTGTACCTGGACACCGGCTCTCCGGCATGGTTGAGTAAACTGAAGCAAAATCTTGCTTTCACTTCGTCCTCAGCGACAGGATTTTCTATTTGTACAAAAATAGAGATGTGATTGGAGCTCTCCTCGTTGAAGCCATCCGGGTAGTATTGAAGGATCCAGCTGTGACCGCCGATGCTGAAAACACTAGAATCGATCCTGTTGCCGACGCCCAGCAGGCCCTTGCTTATGGAGTATCCCTTAACCTCCAGCACGTGCGATCCAGTCACCATCTCGGCGACAATGGTGGTTTTACTGCAGCCGTCCCTGACGGAAGGAGAAGGATCAGGTGAACAGTTGGGCATATTGAAGGCAACACAAGAGTAGTCTTTACGCCGGGGAGGGTTTGTCTTTTTATGGTGACAATTTGATATAAATCAGGTAACAATATCGTGTATAGGAGATAGATACGGTTGTAATCTAGGATATTTTGCAAACGGCGACAAAAACAGTCCTCAACGGCCTCGGACTGTATATTCCGTCATGGTGCGCCGCCTCCTAGTTTCCACGCAGATATATCTAGGCGGGTGGAGCTGTCCTCGCGTGCGCCCAGGGATTTTTTTTATTTCCAGCCTTTTTTTTAAAACAAATTCTAAATCTGACATCATTGTTTTTTATTTTCAAATCTAACACTTTTGGCTATGCCTAACCCTATGGCGGGGCCAAAACACATTACTACGCCATATGCTTTAGCGCAACACTATCTGCCACGTCAGACAATGATTTTCACGCGAAAATCCTTGCCGCGCCATTGCAATTGGCATGGCTATACTGTGGAAATCTCCCTCACCCTTGTACGCGACTCTCTCCACTCCAACCATACAAGTGGCGCAGCGCTACCTCCGCGACCTCTACCTCCCCCGCGTTCCTCTCACTCTCCCTCGCCCTCTCACTTCCTTGTGCCCTCTCACTAGCTCCCCCCGCCCCTCTGTCTACCCCAGCGCCGCCTCCCTTTCCTGAGCCCCTCCATCTTCCCAAGTGCTACCTTCCTCCCCTGTGCGGTGCTCCACCCGAAAACACACATCCTTCCCCGCCGATGTTCCACCGCAGACGGTGGCCGCGGGCAGCCCCGTAGCCGATCGAGCCGAGTGCCGGTTTAGCAAGATCAAGGTCGACCATGGGGTCTCGACGGTGGATCCGGGTGGCCACACGCTCCGGCCGTGAATCTAGGTGGCCGCCCATCCGCTTGGCGGATCTAGGGTTTGCCAACCTCTCATTATCCCTCTGCGCAGCCCCCCCCCCCGCGGGGCGGGGAGCGCGTGCTGGCCTCCCGGTGGCGGATCTGTCCTCGTTCCTCCTCTCCCGCCTCGATATGACCCTATCTTCTTCCCAGCCAGCGCATCTGTTCCTCGCTCCCGTCGGCCCCTAATTTTTAGGGTCCACTTGTGCATCATGCATCACTCCCGGGATCGGAGGTGATACGCACAATTTAGACAAGATTGATATCAAAAAACCATACTTTTATTAATCTAGGGGAAAACACGTTACAAGGTTCATATGACTTTACATAGCTTGGGCCATTTGCCTTACAACGTACATCAGAGTTTCTACTACAACGATCCTATGATGTCGTGGTTCCATTCCTACGGTGTAACTTGGAGTGCGGACGCAACCCTAGCCTTATGCCTACTCTCGTGTCCTAGTCATAGTAGTCTTCGAGTAGTTCCTTCATGTCGTCGTATGGCTCCGTCTTCGTGTAGTCTTCAAATGTCCCTATCCTTGCGCAGTCCTTGTGCTCCATCCTCGTGTGCTCTTCTTATAGCTTCACTCCTAAAAACATAGAATAGAGAGGATTGAGTACATAAAGTACTCAGCAAGCCCTAACTTTGGGGTGGAGGTAGGTGAAAAGGTTGTATGTGGAGGTGGTTAGTGGTAAAGGTGGTATGCGGAACAATTATAAATATAGGTTGGGCCCTGGCAGGGTATTACCATCCTCACCAGTTCCCGGGTTAATTATAGGTTACCTCAACATAAATACATCTTACCAGATCATCATAGTGTGGAAGTCTAATCATTTGGGACCTCATCCCAGCGGTTGCCCATTACCAAGGACGTGGCTATTCGAATAGGATTAGTGAACTCTGCAGAGGTGTACAAATTTCCCCACATGATAGGCACAGTCCATCACCAACGCGTTTGGCTGCAACAGGCCTAACGAGACCTCGTACCCGAGAGGGCGCTACCTTAGATTTCCATATAATTCCACCACGGACTACTCAGGGATCGGAACCCACAAGCACATCGGGATGATCACACAAAGATCCTAAAATATCAAGTGGTTGGATGATCACATAGCATCCGATTAAATAAAAGGGTGCTCGCACACGGCACAACAACAAGTTTTACATGGAAGACCACATAGCAACCATGCCGATCGGACCACGGTAGATCACACAGCCAGCCGTGCCCTCTCCGTTAGTCCGTTGCCACTCCGGCCTCCTAGCGGAAATTATACTTCTATCTAACGGGGTGTGAGATCAAGTCTACCCATATAGACATGTGGCCGTACGAAATTCGCTAGGCGAGATGGCCAATGAACCGGTCCTTATGTGACCGAGGCGAGTATCTCCCAACAGGAACCCTCACCAGCGAACTCGCCAAGGTAATTCATACCATATGAATTACCCCTCACTCGCCCCATGTCGGGGTTAGTCCAATTTTACCAACTTAAGTTCCATAGTTATTCTCCTCAAATTCATAATACTCATATCACAACAAGGTAACCAATCACATATATCATAAACAATTCTCATAATTTATCATAACACAATATTAAATCATGAATAAGTATTTAAATAATAATTTATTTTATAATTATTAGTTGGTAGGGTTGGGTGAAGTGGGTTTTATGGTGGAGGCTAGCAGAATATAGAGGTGGTAGAAGGGGAGTAAATAAAGGAATGAAAATGTAGGGGATAGGTGGGGATTAGGACTTGCCTCTATTCGATGACGAGCACATCCGAGGTTCCGATTTCGATGCTCCTGGTTCCTTCATCCATGGGTAGCAGTGCTTCTGTGGTTCATCGGGTTCTCCACATCTTCTATCCTACGCTTGCCTAGCGTCGACAAACAAGAAGGTACAAACACGAAAATAACAAACGAAGCATGTCAAAACAAGCATAGGCAAACAATCGTTCCTAAACGGGTTGATCTTATCGGGTGATGGGTGGCTATCTATGGTCATCATTTCTATGTCAATCTTGAAGTATGAAAAGATTAGAGACATTTCATTCAACAAGGTGGCTCCTACAGGCTGGTTAGGTATGCGTATATGAATATATACACATGCTAGGGTTAGCGACATATACACATACGCATATGTATATGCCTAAGGTTGGTTGGTTAGAGATTGTAAGGTTAGCCATGCATAGGTATATACCCAGATATTGGGCATAACTTATGTATGTATGTATATGCATTCTATTTATTTTAGGGAATTGAGTGTGGACATATCCGGATACGTGCATGGAACATGCACCTACGCGAATATCCCGACTAACTACTACTGCGACTATCGCTTAACTAGCGTGACTACTATTTACTATAAAAGAAAAGGAGAAACAAACATATCTAGAATTTAAATGGGCACCTTTTATTATGTTTAGGGTCATGATTAATTAGGGTTTTATTTTAGATGAATTATAATTTGAGAATTACTTAATTTGGAATTAAAACAGAGGAGGTATGAATTATTAGAATCTACCGACTTATTACTAATATCCAACCTAATTATGATCTACAATTACTCTAGTTTATTTTGAAATTTTCTGGGAATTTTTCTGATATTAATTACTTACCTTTCGAATTCCTGTGTACAAATCCCGGGTGCACCTAGCATTTTCTATCTGGCTGACGCGTGGGTCCAGTCAGCTGCCAGTGCTGACCGGCCACTACTCCCATGAGCTGTACACCGATCTGGTGGACATCTCTCTCTCTCTCTGTATTCCTCGTGAACCATGTTCACAGAAGAGAATAGAGAGGGGTTGTGGCTGCCAGTGGGTCTCACGAGAGGAGATGGCGTGGCCCTATTGGTCCCAGTGATGTGGCCATCCACACCGTATTGGATACCGCTGCGTCGTGGTGTCGTCGTCGTCATCCATTTTCCACCGGCCGAAGAACAGAGAGAGCAGGACGGAGGAAAAGGTGATGGCGTGCGGTGCAGCAGTGAGTGGCAGAGCATGGCAGAGGCGTTTGGCGAGGTGGAGCTGCGCGGCGTGCGGTGGCTTTGGCATAGTGGAGGTAGGGCGATGGCAGTGCACGGTCGGAGCGGAGTTCCGAGCGGCGATGAGGTTTAGCGAGGCAGGGCGGCGGCGGTGGCATGACGCTCCGGCTGCGGGAAGCGCGACGGCGGCAGCGGGCGAGCGTCGGGCAGCGGCTCCGGCGGATTCGCGGCTACCGGCACCGATTCGGCGTCGAGCCTCGGCGTGACAGTCTCGGCCTCGACGACGAGGGCGACCGGAGGCACGACGGCCTCGGCCATGCTCGTCCGCAGCGCGGGAACAGAGCAGTGGGCAGAGCAATAGAGGAGGAGGAAGAAGAGAAGAAAGGAGAGGGCGGACCGGAAGGAGAGAAGCGACGACGGCGGCGTCCAAGCATCCTCGACTCCTGCGCGTGCTCGGGCTCGGGGGATGGCGAGCTCGGTGGCCTCGACGGCCTTTTATAGGCGCGAGGGTGGCGGCATCCCGGAGAAATATCTCCGGCGGCCAGCCGTTGGCGAGCTGGAGTTCCCGTCCATCCTCATTGGCGCACAGGAGGTCAGCGAGGAGCAGTAAGGCGGTGCCGCACAGGGCGTCAACGGCTGTCGGAAAATGTCTCCGGTGGCGTTCTTTTCGTGCACGAGGAAGACGACCTCCGCGGCGTCTACGCGGCTTGCCCGCGGTGCGATGCGGTACTGCGCCTCTGGGCTGCGACCTGGGCCTGAGCCAGGCCAAGCCGAGAGGGCTGCCTGTGCGTTGCTCAGCCTGGGCCGAGGCTGGCACCTGGACCAAGCCGGTTGGGAGGCGTACACCGTAGATGCTTTTGTATTTTCCAATTCCCAGAAAAGATGCACAGGCATAGCATATGTATGTAACTAACATAAATACTATATAGCAAGGTATATGACTAGTGCACGTATGGTAACGTGTAATTGACGATATATGCCTAACCCAGGGCATGTGGGTGCATACGATGTATATATATGCAGGACTAAAGCGGATACGTGTATATATACTATAAAAAAGATCATGCATGTAACTAGGGTAAAAGATATCATGCATAATAAATATATATCTTTCTTTGGAGACTAACTACAACTAATAATATTACGAGTAGGCAAACTATCAAAGCATTCTAGCTATCATGATGATGACCACTATAACAGAGCAGGTAAAACAGTGTATAAAATCTACTACTATATTATAGAGGAAGGTTCTAACACTAAGGGTCCAATTAATTATTATTTTGGTGCCGAAATAAATTCTAGAAGGGCAAGCATACAATCACACAATCAATCAAGCGGCATTCAAGCAAACGCTCAGACAAACATCCTATATGCATGTGGTGGATTTTCAATGCAGGTTTTTGGAAAATAGGTTTTTGGTTGAGTGAAAAATAAACTAGTCAAATTTTAAGTTATTAATTATAAAAAGTTCAAATTTTTAGTGATTTTTTAAATGCATGCAAAGCACAGGGTGTTACTGGATCTACCCCACTTAGAAGAATCTCGTCCCCGAGATTCCGAACTACAGTGAGAAACCTAGAGGGAGGGTGAAAGTCTAGAGAGAGAAAGTCTAGAGAGACGGAGGTTTCTTCTACCTTACAGTACTGTTCCTCGTCGTCCCGCTGTTGTTCCCCTTTTCTTAAATCATCATCTAATTATTTGGTCTTCGGAAAACTCCAAATCTTCTCTGGGGGCTACCCCACTTAGAAGATTTGATCTTCTAGCATTCTTTTAGCCGTAGTATCTTGGTCTTCTTGCGTCTTCAGGTTGCATATTGCCCCTGTTACTTCGAGCTATGGAGATTTTGGTGTGTTGTTCTTCGTCTCGTATCTTGATATTTTAGCTTCTTGCAAATCTTCTCTTGTTGCTCTTCTCCCGGAGTCTTCATGCTTCTTTTGGGCAACAATCACGTGCCTTTGGGATTCTATTTCTCGTCTTGAAATTTACATCTTTGCTGCCTTTTTAGTAGATTACGCCCAATCGGTCGGTGCTTTCTTTCTTCCATATGTTTCTAATCTACCCCACTTAGAAGATTTATCCTTAAATCTTTCTATTTTATTACCTGTAATCTCTCGGATATGATTATTCCTCTGTAGGGTATTCTTGATTCTTGTGAGCGCCCTTATTTATCTTCCTGGTTTATGTTGCACCTCTGTTCTTGCTAATGCATGCCATGAGATCGTGAGCCAAACACACAATTTTTTTGATTGCGGGGGGTTACAACAATGGAGGGAAAGAGAGAGGTGCTAACTACGAGTACATCTCCTTGGGAGTACTAGTCTACTTCATCGGACAGTGAGGCTTCATTCCGGCGTGCTGGAGGTTCTTCAATAGTGCTGGTGGATGGATCTGCTTCTTCTCTTGGTGGAGGTTGAGTGAGCGGGAGAAGGGGCTCGGCGTCGAAGTCTCTTGACGGTGGCGGTGCTGGTGGTACTGCAAAGTGCACCCGTCTTCTCTCCAGAGAATGGACGGGGTGTCCCTCGAGGATCACGGGTTCATTCCCGTGCATGGAGAACATCCTGCGCCTAGGCCTGGTGATGAGGTAGGCGCGCTTCAACTCTTCGGCATGTTGGTCGATGACGGCCTTCAGGAGCTCGGCGATGGTGGTCTCGCGACTTTCTGCGGAGGCGGCTCGGGCTTGAGCTTGGGCGTATCGTACGTGGAGTGTTCGGGAGTAGAGCTCAGCTTCTTCAGCTCGGCGAATCTGGGTCCTCAATGCGGTGGCTTGACGGTCGTACTGCTCATCGAGGGCGAGCAGGTAGTCGGTCAGGTGCTTGGTTGCAGGGTCAGCTTCTTGACCTTGCAAGGCCTCCAGGCGAGCGATCCAGAATGGATCGTTCTTTTCTTCAGGTGGGAAGAACTTCATAGGTGTGTTGTTGATGGGTCCTTCATAGATCTTACAGAGGCGGCGTAGAGCTTTGCGGGCGACGGCTTGGTAGGTGTCGGTGAAGCGAAAACCGGTGGCGGTGGTACTCCATCCTTCGGCGGCAATGTTGGGGTAGTCTTCGCTCGGGTCGATGTAGACGGTGACTTCACAGCGCTCAGAGCCGTGTTCATCATACTCGCGGCCTTCATATTCGGGGCGACCTCGAATGCCTAGTCTTTGCATAGTGGTGTAGAGGAGTTGGGGAAAGCCTGGGGTGTGGATGCAATTGCAGCTAACCCAGACATTTTTGTTCATCTCCATGGGTGTGGAAGGGGTTGTTGGTGGCTTGTAGCTCGGAAGCGAGAAGTATGGTGGTTTTGGGGGTAGGGGTTCGTGGATGGAGTGTGGGAGAGGTGGCTGCGATGCGGGGAGGGAGGTGGGAGGCTAGCAACGGGATGGTTGGAGTGGGATGGTGAAGAAAGGTGGAGGGCTTTTTTTTTTTATAGAAGGTCACGAGGGTGAGTCTTCCTCGGGACGCTCCGACGGGTCTTGAGGTGTGTGGTGGAAGGAAGAGAGTAAGGTGGGTTCCACTACACGGTGATATAACCGTGGCTGGTGCTTGTAGATTTGACAACCGTGCGACGGTCTTTGATGACTCACGGGGTACCGGGCTTCCTAAAAGACAAGGCAACTAGGGCCTATTTGGGATGGCAATACTTGACCGCAACATTTTTTTCTTCTTTTTTTCCTTTTTGATCATTTGAGCCCAAAATTTCAAAAATTAACTTGGCACCGACAAAATTATTCTAGAAATTTCATTTCATGCTTCTCATTTCAACAATTATCTCATGGCCTCGGTAAGGCAACGGGCGGGATACAAGAATGAGTAGGATTAGGGATCCTATCAGCATGATAATCTCAACGGTAAGGATGAAATCGACCAACTCATCATCGATGAAGAACATCTTGAGGGCTTTAACCTTGTTTCTAACGGCGTACTTCTTCTTCTTCTCGATATTTTCTTCAAAAATCTCTGACTAACAGTACCTTTTTGTGACTTCTTCTTGATTTCTTGAATCGGACCAACACTTGAGCAGGGGGTTTAGGTGAGTAATTATTGTTGAGTGTGGGGTGTTTGGGCGACGGGGCAGCTCGGGATCGGCTTTTATAGGCGATCAATGGCGAGGTTCGGGTGTCGACACGCGTGGTGTGTGCGCGTGATCATCGGCGGCATTGGATTCCGGTGGCATCTTCATCGTGCGAAAACAGCAGCAGCAACAGCGTTGGACGGCGGGGGTCGCTGCTCGGCGTCGTGGCGACAGTGGCCTCGGGCGGCGTAGAAGGGGACAGCGATGTGACGCTAAGAGGACAGCAACGACAGAGAGAAAGAGAGGAAAAGAGTAAGAGAGTGATAAAAGAAAAGAGGGGAGAGAGTGATAGGCCACGGCGGCGTGCGCGGCATTGGCAGACGCTTCGTCGCGTAGCGCTTGTCGTCGGGGATTTTTTTTTTTTTAACTCCCAGTCATCTCTGATACTTTCATCTGCTCTAAGAAGGGGTGAGAGGAAAAAGCACAAGAGAAGGAAAAAGGAATCAAAAGCATGGGGTGAGAAAAGAGAGAAAGTCCTAAAGGGGTGACCGTAACTAAAACAACTGAGAAAAGAATCAAGTAACCAAGCATTGATCGTTCTACTTCACATACCTATCGTCTAGAATCACTCCAAGTCATAAGAAATAGTTTCTATATTACCCTATCTACTCGTAAATTTTGAAGGGGATAAGAAGAGAGAAAACTATTTTTGCAATGGAAGGTTAGTTAAGAAATAGCAGATTTTTGAAAACAGATTTTAGTAAAACATTCCTATCTAACGTCCATGCTAAGGCTCGTCCTACAGTCCAAGTACGGCTCTGATACCACTCTGTCGGCCCCTAATTTTTAGGGTCCACTGTGCATCATGCATCACTCCCGGGATCAGTAGGTGATACGCACAATTTAGACAAGATTGATATCAAAAAACCATACTTTTATTAATCTAGGGGAAAACACGTTACAAGGTTCATATGACTTTACATAGCTTGGGCCATTTGCCTTACAACGTACATCGAGTTTCTACTACAACGATCCTATGATGTCGTGGTTCCATTCCTACAGGTAACTTGGAGTGGGACGCAACCCTAGCCTTATGCCTACTCTCGTGTCCTAGTCATAGTAGTCTTCGAGTAGTTCCTTCATGTCGTCGTATGGCTCCGTCTTCGGGTAGTCTTCAAATGTCCCTATCCTTGCGCGGTCCTTGTGCTCCATCCTCGTGTGCTCTTCTTATAGCTTCACTCCTAAAAACATAGAATAGAGAGGATTGAGTACATAAAGTACTCAAGAAGCCCTAACTTTGGGGTGGAGGTAGGTGAAAAGGTTGTATGTGGAGGTGGTTAGTGGTAAAGGTGGTATGCGGAACAATTATAAATATAGGTTGGGCCCCGGCAGGGTATTACCATCCTCACCAGCTTCCGGGTTAATTATAGGTTACCTCAACATAAATACATCTTACCAGATCATCATAGTGTGGAAGTCTAATCATTTGGGACCTCATCCCGCGGTTGCCCATTACCAAGGACGTGGCTATTCGAATAGGATTAGTAAACTCTGCAGAGGTGTACAAATTTCCCCACATGATAGGCACAGTCCATCACCAACGCGTTTGGCCGCAACAGCCTAACGAGACCTCGTACCCGAGAGGCGCTACCTTAGATTTCCATATAATTCCACCACGGACTACTCGGGGATCGGAACCCACAAGCACATCGGGATGATCACACAAAGATCCTAAAATATCAAGTGGTTGGATGATCACATAGCATCCAGATTAAATAAAAGGTGCTCGCACACGGCACAACAACAAGTTTTACATGGAAGACCACATAGCAACCATGCCGATCGGACCACGGTAGATCACACGGCGGCCGTGCCCTCTCCTCGTTAGTCCGTTGCCACTCCGGCCTCCTAGCGGAAATTATACTTCTATCTAACGGGGTGTGAGATCAAGTCTACCCATATAGACATGTGGGCGTACGAAATTCTGGCTAGGCGAGATGGCCAATGAACCGGTCCTTATGTGACCGAGGCGAGTATCTCCCAACAGGAACCCTCACCAGGCGAACCTGCCAAGGTAATTCATACCATATGAATTACCCCTCACTCGCCCCATGTCAGGGTTAGTCCAATTTTACCAACTTAAGTTCCATAGTTATTCTCCTCAAATTCATAATACTCATATCACAACAAGGTAACCAATCACATATATCATAAACAATTCTCATAATTTATCATAACACAATATTAAATCATGAATAAGGATTTAAATAATAATTTATTTTATAATTATTAGTTGGTAGGGTTGGGTGAAGTGGGTTTTATGGTGGAGGCTAGCGAGAATATAGAGGTGGTAGAAGGGGAGTAAATAAAGGAATGAAAATGTAGGGGATAGGTGGGGATTAGGACTTGCCTCTATTCGATGACGAGCACATCCGAGGTTCCGATTTCGATGCTCCCGGTTCCTTCATCCATGGGTAGCAAGGTCTTCGTGGTTCATCGGGTTCTCCACATCTTCTATCCTACGCTTGCCTAGCGTCGACAAACAAGAAGGTACAAACACGAAAATAACAAACGAAGCATGTCAAAACAAGCATAGGCAAACAATCGTTCCTAAACGGGTTGATCTTATCGGGTGATGGGTGGCTATCTATGGTCATCATTTCTATGTCAATCTTGAAGTATGAAAAGATTAGAGACATTTCATTCAACAAGGTGGCTCCTACAGGCTGGTTAGGTATGCGTATATGAATATATACACATGCTAGGGTTAGCGACATATACACATACGCATATGTATATGCCTAAGGTTGGTTGGTTAGAGATTGTAAGGTTAGCCATGCATAGGTATATACCCAGATATTGGGCATAACTTATGTATGTATGTATATGCATTCTATTTATTTTAGGGAATTGAGTGTGGACATATCCGGATACGTGCATGGAACATGCACCTACGCGAATATCCCGACTAACTACTACTGCGACTATCGCTTAACTAGCGTGACTACTATTTACTATAAAAGAAAAGGAGAAACAAACATATCTAGAATTTAAATGGGCACCTTTTATTATGTTTAGGGTCATGATTAATTAGGGTTTTATTTTAGATGAATTATAATTTGAGAATTACTTAATTTGGAATTAAAACAGAGGAGGTATGAATTATTAGAATCTACCGACTTATTACTAATATCCAACCTAATTATGATCTACAATTACTCTAGTTTATTTTGAAATTTTCTGGGAATTTTTCTGATATTAATTACTTACCTTTCGAATTCCTGTGTACAAATCCCGGGTGCACCTAGCATTTTCTATCTGGCTGACGCGTGGGTCCAGTCAGCTGCCAGTGCTGACCGGCCACTACTCCCATGAGCTGTACACCGATCTGGTGGACATCTCTCTCTCTCTCTCTGTATTCCTCGTGAACCATGTTCACAGAAGAGAATAGAGAGGGGTTGTGGCTGCCAGTGGGTCTCACGAGAGGAGATGGCGTGGCCCTATTGGTCCCAGTGATGTGGCCATCCACACCGTATTGGATACCGCTGCGTCGTGGTGTCGTCGTCGTCATCCATTTTCCACCGGCCGAAGAACAGAGAGAGCAGGACGGAGGAAAAGGTGATGGCGTGCGGTGCAGCAGTGAGTGGCAGAGCATGGCAGAGGCGTTTGGCGAGGTGGAGCTGCGCGGCGTGCGGTGGCTTTGGCATAGTGGAGGTAGGGCGATGGCAGTGCACGGTCGGAGCGGAGTTCCGAGCGGCGATGAGGTTTAGCGAGGCAGGGCGGCGGCGGTGGCATGACGCTCCGGCTGCGGGAAGCGCGACGGCGGCAGCGGGCGAGCGTCGGGCAGCGGCTCCGGCGGATTCGCGGCTACCGGCACCGATTCGGCGTCGAGCCTCGGCGTGACAGTCTCGGCCTCGACGACGAGGGCGACCGGAGGCACGACGGCCTCGGCCATGCTCGTCCGCAGCGCGGGAACAGAGCAGTGGGCAGAGCAATAGAGGAGGAGGAAGAAGAGAAGAAAGGAGAGGGCGGACCGGAAGGAGAGAAGCGACGACGGCGGCGTCCAAGCATCCTCGACTCCTGCGCGTGCTCGGGCTCGGGGGATGGCGAGCTCGGTGGCCTCGACGGCCTTTTATAGGCGCGAGGGTGGCGGCATCCCGGAGAAATATCTCCGGCGGCCAGCCGTTGGCGAGCTGGAGTTCCCGTCCATCCTCATTGGCGCACAGGAGGTCAGCGAGGAGCAGTAAGGCGGTGCCGCACAGGGCGTCAACGGCTGTCGGAAAATGTCTCCGGTGGCGTTCTTTTCGTGCACGAGGAAGACGACCTCCGCGGCGTCTACGCGGCTTGCCCGCGGTGCGATGCGGTACTGCGCCTCTGGGCTGCGACCTGGGCCTGAGCCAGGCCAAGCCGAGAGGGCTGCCTGTGCGTTGCTCAGCCTGGGCCGAGGCTGGCACCTGGACCAAGCCGGTTGGGAGGCGTACACCGTAGATGCTTTTGTATTTTCCAATTCCCAGAAAAGATGCACAGGCATAGCATATGTATGTAACTAACATAAATACTATATAGCAAGGTATATGACTAGTGCACGTATGGTAACGTGTAATTGACGATATATGCCTAACCCAGGGCATGTGGGTGCATACGATGTATATATATGCAGGACTAAAGCGGATACGTGTATATATACTATAAAAAAGATCATGCATGTAACTAGGGTAAAAGATATCATGCATAATAAATATATATCTTTCTTTGGAGACTAACTACAACTAATAATATTACGAGTAGGCAAACTATCAAAGCATTCTAGCTATCATGATGATGACCACTATAACAGAGCAGGTAAAACAGTGTATAAAATCTACTACTATATTATAGAGGAAGGTTCTAACACTAAGGGTCCAATTAATTATTATTTTGGTGCCGAAATAAATTCTAGAAGGGCAAGCATACAATCACACAATCAATCAAGCGGCATTCAAGCAAACGCTCAGACAAACATCCTATATGCATGTGGTGGATTTTCAATGCAGGTTTTTGGAAAATAGGTTTTTGGTTGAGTGAAAAATAAACTAGTCAAATTTTAAGTTATTAATTATAAAAAGTTCAAATTTTTAGTGATTTTTTAAATGCATGCAAAGCACAGGTGTTACAGCCTCCTCCCCGCAAGAGCTTCGGCCTCCCTGCGGCAATCATGGGTGCTCGGATCTCGGTAGCAATGCTGAGGTGGCGGATCAGGGTGAGTGGATCGACAACGCCATCGTGGCGAGCGCCCGTGTAGCTCAGATCTACGCCCATGCGATTTTTTGTTTTTTTTATTTAATCGATTTACAGAGGCGGGCAAAAAGAAACCGTCTCCGTTTTATGCGTCATCTCATATCGTACAAATGGAAATAATATTAATCCCCATTATTTTTGGCTTCCTTCGTTTTCCGCACATGCATGGATGGAAAATCCAAAAGAAAAAATATAGGAGTTGCTAAAATCTAGTCGCCTAGGTTGTTTGAAAAAAACCAGGTGACATCTTGGACCGTTGGATCAAGATCCAACGTCCGTTCTCGCCTCTGTCTTCCCCGTGTCGATTCTGCCTCTGTTTCTGTTCCGTACACAAATGGGTCCGTGAATTCCACCCGCAAACCACCCTCGCCACCTACCAGGCCCGCAAAAGCTAAACGGCATCCGAAGCCACCACAAGCGTTTGATGTTGATGGGAACGTCGCTTACCACTTACGCGAATTCCACTCGCAAACCACCCCTAGCCACGTACCAGGCCCGCAAAAGCTAAACGGCCGATCCGGAGCTTCCTGAAGCCACCACAGGCGCTTCGTTGTCGACGGGAACATCGCTTACCACTTAACGCATAATGCCGAAAATTCTTGAGAAAATCCCAGGAAAAGGTGCGAGCACCAGGATTTGAATCCTAGTGGGTAATGTTTCATTAGACGTCCGACCATCAACTACAAATCCATTTGCTTTTGCACCAGGATTTCTTGTGATGATTAGGATGGTTTGTTCCAAAGCCCATGGCCCAAAACGCTTCTATGATTTGGCCCACTTCGCTGCCAAATAGCGGCCGTATCTTGATGGGCTTGCTGCAGCTTGTCGGCCCAATGACAAGCTTTGTTGCAGCCAGCTAGCCATTTATTGCATATATACATGCACCTTTGGCAGAAGCGGATCGAAGGGGCCGTTTGACAGATTTGGTGTCAACAACGCAGCTTGATAATTTGCAGAAGAGATGAAAATGCAGTGCACGTGGCTCACTACAGTGGCAAAGCTAGAGCAAATGGATGGGGGTGCCCAACTTTGCCAACAATATAATGACTTTTGTGATGTTCAAGCAAATAGTATAGTTAACCCATAATTTTTAACATCAAAATTCAACTTTTCGGTAATGGCAAAGTGACTTCGGTGAAAATATTAGTAAACTAGTAGGGGAACGGGTAAAAATACTCACTGTTAATAAAATATACGACATTGATCACTGTGGTGCGCAACGATGAACAAAAGATGTCCCATTTAACAAAATATGTGATGGATCCTAAAGAAAAGAGAACAAATAGTTCAATTATTTAGAAAAAAGAAATGTAGAATTATCAATTGAAAGTAGATGCATTGCTATAAAAGTAGATGCGCTGTAGAATTATCAATTGAAAGTAGATGCATTGCTAATCTCCACCGACAATGATTCTTTTGCCAAAAAGAAATTATTCTATCATCGCTATACGCTATAATGTATTTTGGGGTGCTCATATAGAATATTACACCCTTCATTCCAAATTGTATGTTATTTCAACAATCTTGAACATCAAAGCATCTTAAGTTTTTGACTAAAATTTTAGCTATAAAAGTATAATTAACGAAGAATCTAATGATACGTAGTTAATATTCTAAATGTTACTATCTTAACCTATAAATTTGGTTAAACTTGAGATGCTTTGACTCTCCAAGATTCTATTTGGGTGGAGGGAGTAGATGTCATTTTTGAAAGTATCAACAATACCGTCCTTGTCCCTATGCTCACAAACGTTTTGCTGAGAGAACATTATTGAAGTTGGGTTGTCTCTCCTTGCTGCCCATGCAAGCATGTCATTAAAATTTAGTGATTATAATAAGTTGCACACCTAATAAAGTCATTGATTATTTTTCACCTCTTGCTGGTGAATAACCGAAAGCCTTTAATGCTCGCTCTGTTGTTTTTTAGTTGCAAGATTCTTATCCTTTTCTCTGGTATTTGCTAACTATGTTGATATCTTGATGAGCTTCTTTCTTCTCTTTTGATCATCATGTGAGATTTTCATTCATGGATCCTCACCATATCTCAACTCAAGTCCATTTTTGCCTCCTCGCCCGTCCATCCCTCCTCCCCTCATGGATTCGGTGCGGGCTGCGTGGATCTGGGCGGCAGCGGCGCACCTCCATGCCCAAGGCGGCAGCGCCCTTGAGGGCTCGCCGGGCCCATGGATGGACTTGCCGGGCGGCGATGTTTTTTATTTTTTCTCGATAATTCTTTCCGAGTGTCGGGCACTCGGCAAAGCCTTTGCCGTGTGCCCGACAAAAGACACTCGACAAAGAGTTCTTTGCCATTGTTTTTTTAGTGCTCTTTGTCGAGTGTAGCACTCGACAAAGCCTTTACTAACTGCATAACTAGCTTTGCGGAGTGCTTCTAGCTCTCGGCAAAGAAGCAGAATTCGATAGTGATTACATGGACCCTAGAAAGGGTCTATTCATTTTGCTAGTTGATTTCTAAGACATATTTCAGTTAGGCTAAGAACAACTAAATATAGGAGGCAAATCCCTTATAAGACCGCCTCCATGAATGATCATTTTCATAGAAGCTCGATGTTGGGGGATAGCCGAATCCTAGGCACTGTGCGCAGCCGAAAGGCCCACGAGGTTCGGCATACGCTTATGTGATTCGGCGCATGACCCTAATACTCAGCTAAGCTCGGCGAAAGCTTCATTCAGCGTGCCGCCGGGCTTAGCTGGCGCGCGCCCGGGACGCATTCGGCGGCCATGCCGAATCCACCCACCGAATCGTTGTCTTTCGGTTTCCTAACCACTTGTTTTAGCTGTGTGCAGATGAATAGCTGGTCCACCACCCCCAAAGGAGCCGCGCTAGGGAAAGCGGTGTGAGCGCCTGATGACAAGTGGGGCTTAGGCGGTCGGCCGCCCAGGAGACAAAGCTTAGTGCTACAAGCTTGACTGTTTATCCCTTGACCAGTTGTTGCATAGGGCCTTAGGGGGCAAACCCTAAGGGCAAAATCGTCTTCTAAATGCCTACGGGCGACTATAAATATGCCCGGGCGGCAACTGTGTAGGGGGACGGATTCTGGAGTAATACACTGATCTTCCACCATCGTGTGCTATCCGTGTGTCTTTCGTTATATTTCGTATTCGGGGTTCTAGGCTTTCGGCCTAGATCAACATTGGCGCCCACCGTGGTTGTTGCTTGCAACGGCCATGGCACCGAAGGGAAAAGGTAAGCCCGATCCTACCAGAGACGCTTCTGCGTCTACGGTCATCCCGGATGCCGGACTCCAGCTCCAGCCGTCAGGAGGTGCTTCGGCGTCAGCGATGAATGCAGTACCCGCCGGTGCCGAAGCACCGGTTCTGCAACCAGCAGACCCACCGGATCCCGAGGCGGGGGGCGGTGTCCATGACACGGAAGTCGAAGACGAGGAAGAGGAGGAGCCGCCGGCGGCTGAGGACACCGAAAACGCGAAGCTCCTCAGAGTCCTTGAAGAGCGATCGTCCAAGGTAGCAGAGCTCACAGCGGAGCGAAACCGCCTGGCTAACATCGTCGCCGCAAGAAAGCGGGCATCGTCCACCCAGGCAGCTATCGATCAGGCAGCAGCAGAGGAAGCCAGGCTGTTGCACGAGATTCAGAGCCTGCAAGAGAGCGGTTCTACCTCACCAAGATATACCAAGGATGTAATTTTCATCGGGGAAAAGCGCATCGGCGGCACCGCCGAAGCTATAGACATGACATCTCCTCTGTCCATAGCGGCGAGCTCGGTGGATGACTTGGAGCGGAGGAGCGCAAGAGTGGGGTAGACGCAGAAATGACCAGGCGATGAGTGGAGAGGGGCGTGGAAATAACGATACGGAGGCTTAGGTGGCACGCACGGTCGAATCGGCCCTCGACACTTGTCCAATGGTTTGGATGTAATAGTTGTAGCATTACCGTTTATTAAAGAATCTTCAAGATGATTTTACACTTAAGAACTTAGGATACCCATCTATGCCCGGTGTACCTAGAACAAAATAATATGTTCCATGGAGGTAACTACTAAAAAATGATTTCACTAGACATTGGCGCACAATTAATAGATGTGGTCAAAAAAATCAACCATCTTCTAAAATCTAGAGAATTTAACGAGCAGATGTTTTATTGACGGAGGCGGTCAAATATTGCTGGGAGCTGGTCAAATTTTGTGCGCCTAGTAAAATAGATTAACATCTCCAAAAATGGCCACCAATTTTGGAAGAGGCGGCATCCGTTGGTAGATGATGGGCGTCACAAATTTATTTGGCTTATCTCATCCTAATATTGGACTTCAAAGTATGTATTATATAGGGACATTTATAGTCATTAGAGTGTGTTTGGATGGTAACCAACTCTAAGTTCGGCTCCCTAGAGCCAATTTTGTCCTGTTTGGTTGCCCGAAAGTAGACATGGCCATCGGTACTGTTGGAGCCTGGCCAGGAATGAACATGCAAATTAGCTGTTATCATATAGCCAGGCCCATCAGTCGCTCACGTACCTACGTCGGTCCTCCGCGCTCCTCCACTCGCCTATCCTCCACTCCCTCCTCTCTGGTTCTTGCGACCATGGTGGCCATTGGTGTGCTCACCTAGAACGCCGCCACTCCCCCCCCCCCCAACTCCCCTTCTCCACGTGCCCAATGAGCCTGGCCACCGACGCTCAGCCCATCGGCCGAGCAGACCCCCACTGCTTCTTCTCTATGTCCTCAATCCCAAGCCTCAACATGTCCTCCTCGCTGGCTATGATGCAACACTAGGAGATCGAGGGCCTCACCCGTCAGTGTCAGTTCTGACGTGGTCAACCTTCTTATGTCGTAGCTCGAGCAAAGGATTGCTATCACGAGATGACGGAGCTCGAGCAGAGGATTGCAGCGCTAGGAAGATGTAGAGCTCACCAGGTGTTCTATAAATTGCATCAAAGGTGGTAAACTTACCTGCACAAAGAAGGTTGACCATCTCTCCCTGCTAGCCAGGCATGTATAGGAAATGAATCAAACACGGGTTCCTCATTCTCACCTCTCTCTCTTGGGCTCACCTGGTGCTCCATCTCTCCCTCCTAGCTGCTCCCTCCTTAGTGCTCCCTCTCTCCTTCCTGGCGTTCTCTCTCAGCGCTTCCTCCCGACGCTCTCTCCCAGTGCTCCCTCTCTCTCGGCATTAGTGGGGGCCATGCTCACTCAGTGGCTAGGGCCTCACGCGCATCTATCATCGACAATGCCGGCAACGGATCTGCCTCTACCGACAGCCCCAATGATGGATCTGGATTTGCCTCCACCGATGACCACAACGGCAGATCTGGCTCCACCAAGGTTGCACAGCCCTTCCTTGGGTGTGTGTGGATCTTTCCGTCCTTCCTCTTGGCCTGGCGGAGCTCACTGCAGTGCTGGGCTCCTTCCGGCAGAGTGCGCACAACGGATCTCAGTCGCGTTGATGGTGGGAGTACAACATTAAAGGGCATACAAGAAATTCATTGGCATCTATGTTACATATCATTGAACTTGCTTGGCCACATATCATTGAAGTGGCTTGAACATATCACTGAGAAGATGGAGGCAAGTGTCATTCAGAGTGAAGTCTAAGAAAAGGAGAAGAGCGGCCCAAGGCCAATCCCAGCTGAGCTGACAATGTAGAAACTCGTACGTGCGCACCTTGAATGCTACTCATCGCTACTGTACTGCCGTTGAAACATGCTGTTTTATACATGTACAGATTTCGTGCTTGATGCAACTGGGTCGTCTGGCGATGCAATGGATGGCAAACTTGTGATGATGCCCCATTGTCCCGTGGCTTAGCCATGCATCTCAGAGGGAGGTTCCAATTCAGTTATTCAGAGTTATCGAATCGACACATTAAACAGAGTACAGAGAACGCGAGCCAACCAGCCGCCAGACACCCAACGACCTCCCCTGGGCCCACATCTAAGGCCCACCGATCAGCCACTCTGTAGAACGGCTTCCTTCTCCCGCACTTCTATTGTCGGACGATTGACTGTCTTCAGGACCCGTTCCTTCCTCTTGGTGATCCTCATTGGTAAATTGTAGTGGCATTTCTTGTAGAACCATAAAAGTTGTAATATGGTACAATTCCAATTAAGCTTTTTCTCGAATACGTAAAAGATTTGTGTATCATTGTATTACAAGAAGAAGAGTTCGTACGAACATACAACACGCATGTAATGAGCGTCGAGGAGGTCAATGTGCACAACCGTAGCTGGACCATCCTAACAAGATCTTTATGTCGATATTATGTAAAAGAAATAACCAAAGTGCGAGCATTGCCGCACCCTATGTTTTTTGATGAAAAGCTCCCACCGCGCCAGTTAAACGCTGGAAGCGCCTTGTCAAGGGCCTCCACCTGGCTCGACAGTAAGGTCCCCGAACGCAATGCATCAAGTATAATCTTGTCCATTGGGTTGGCTGGCGACACTTTGCCGAACCGTTGCTCGAGGAGTACCGCGCCTTGCTGGGAGACCGGTATTGAGCAAACGGTTGGGCAGCTATCCGCCTACTCCTGCGGCTGATAGGCAGGGCTTCCTGGTTCTTGGCCTCTGTTGGGGTGGAGAGGCAATCAGGAGCGGCCCGCTGGACCAGCACCTCATCCTGTGACCATGCGAGTCGCCATGGCTCTCGAATTAAGTTTTTTTTTTGAAAAAAAATATTATGCAACGCAACATTTTTCAAAGGGGCCATTTAAACCATGCTGTGGTAACTAACCTCATATTTAATAAACGAGTATGAATTTTCTTTTGGCTACATGCCAGGCAAACACAGGTGTAGCAAAACATTCGACACTCCAGAGAGGTGGAATGCATGCTTATTGTTCACTTCAACTATATATTTCTTGAGGATTTTTCGCTGCAAAATTAGATTGGACGATCAATCACACACATGGAAGCCGAAGGGATCCAGAGTGAGAGAGATCAAATTGGTGGTTTTATCCACAAATGGATAAATAGTGAGTCACTGACAGAGATTTTTCATATGCAAATGGCAGCTAACAACTACGGTAAATCTAGCAGCTGAATACTATGTAGCAAATTGAACAACTGAAAACAATGTAGCGATGACAGATAGAAGTATAGAACATGTGGATACAAACTCCCACTCTATTTTGGCTTCCTTTCTTCAGATTTGATTTGAGCACATGCGCATGCAGAAACAAAATCATATTTAGCTTCTTTCCCATTAGAGCATGTCATGGGGCAACCGCTGCAAGCAGCTCCTCGAGAAGAGAAGGACAGCTGCTCTTGAGATGTTGGAAGCCATCAGTCACCATGACTGCTTTTAGATTGCCAGGAGCCCTGATGAACTCAAAGCACGCAGCCTTGAGCCCTTGGAAATCATGCTGCTCAGCCAGGACCAATGTCGTTGCTGCAAGGCTGACATCCACTGAGCTGCGCAGCATCTCTTCACAGATCAACTTCAGCCTCTGGAGGTCGTACCGGTCTGCTGCCACCAGAAGATGCTGAGCCATGATGGTCTTGTCACCTGCATCGATTTCCGGCAACGAGTCGGTGTAGATGAAGTGGAGCATGCACTTGAACACCCTGGCCTCCATATCTTGGACATGTACGCTGTCGCCATTGGATCAAACAGCTCTGCCATGAACACGGATGACCGTGCAGCCAGCACATTCCGGTGCGCCGTGAATAGCTCGCCGTCGACCTCGAGCTCGACGTCCCCTCCTACCTTGCTTTCAAGGACGTTTCCAAGATGCAGCTGCAGGTCAGGCGGCGGCAGAGTAGTAGTCCCCGTACGGATCTTGAAGACGGTCAGGTCACATTTGGTCTGAAAGCTATTGTCCCTCAGATAGGATGACTCCAACTCCTTCCTTTCTATGAATGTACGGTAGCCCCACGATACATCGGTGGACGAGAAAGTGTGTGTATTGCCCGTAAGAGTGTACCTGGACACCGGCTCTCCGGCATGGTTGAGTAAACTGAAGCAAAATCTTGCTTTCACTTCGTCCTCAGCGACAGGATTTTCTATTTGTACAAAAATAGAGATGTGATTGGAGCTCTCCTCGTTGAAGCCATCCGGGTAGTATTGAAGGATCCAGCTGTGACCGCCGATGCTGAAAACACTAGAATCGATCCTGTTGCCGACGCCCAGCAGGCCCTTGCTTATGGAGTATCCCTTAACCTCCAGCACGTGCGATCCAGTCACCATCTCGGCGACAATGGTGGTTTTACTGCAGCCGTCCCTGACGGAAGGAGAAGGATCAGGTGAACAGTTGGGCATATTGAAGGCAACACAAGAGTAGTCTTTACGCCGGGGAGGGTTTGTCTTTTTATGGTGACAATTTGATATAAATCAGGTAACAATATCGTGTATAGGAGATAGATACGGTTGTAATCTAGGATATTTTGCAAACGGCGACAAAAACAGTCCTCAACGGCCTCGGACTGTATATTCCGTCATGGTGCGCCGCCTCCTAGTTTCCACGCAGATATATCTAGGCGGGTGGAGCTGTCCTCGCGTGCGCCCAGGGATTTTTTTTATTTCCAGCCTTTTTTTAAAACAAATTCTAAATCTGACATCATTGTTTTTTATTTTCAAATCTAACACTTTTGGCTATGCCTAACCCTGTGGCGGGGCCAAAACACATTACTACGCCATATGCTTTAGCGCAACACTATCTGCCACGTCAGACAATGATTTTCACGCGAAAATCCTTGCCGCGCCATTGCAATTGGCATGGCTATACTGTGGAAATCTCCCTCACCCTTGTCCGCGACTCTCTCCACTCCAACCATACAAGTGGTGCAGCGCTACCTCCGCGACCTCTACCTCCCCCGCGCTCCTCTCACTCTCCCTCGCCCTCTCACTTCCTTGTGCCCTCTCACTAGCTCCCCCCGCCCCTCTGTCTACCCCAGCGCCGCCTCCCTTTCCTGAGCCCCTCCATCTTCCCAAGTGCTACCTTCCTCCCCTGTGCGGTGCTCCACCCAGAAACACACTTCCTTCCCAGCGATGTTCCACCAGACGGTGGCCGCGGGCAGCCCTGTAGCTGATCGAGCAGGTGCCGGTTTAGCAAGATCAAGGCCGACCACGGGGTCTGACGGTGGATCCAGGGTGGCCACACGCTCCGGCTGTGAATCTAGGTGGCCGCCCATCTGCTTGGCGGATCTAGGGTTTGCCAACCTCTCATTATCCCTGGCTGCAGTCCCCCCCCGCGGGGCGGTGGAGCGCGTGCTGGCCTCCCCGGTGGCGGATCTGTCCTCGTTCCTCCTCTCCGGCCTCGAGATATGACCCTATCTTCTTCCCAGCAGCGCATCTGTTCCCTGCTCCTCCCCGCAAGAGCTTCGGCCTCCCTGCGGCAATCATGGGTGCTCGGATCTGGGTAGCAATGCTGAGGTGGCGGATCAGGGTGAGTGGATCGACAACGCCATCGTGGCGAGCGCCCGTGTAGCTCAGATCTAGGCCCATGCGAGTTTTTGTTTTTTTTTTATTTAATCGATTTACAGAGGCGGGCAAAAAGAAACCGTCTCCGTTTTATGCGTCATCTCATATCGTACAAATGGAAATAATATTAATCCCCATTATTTTTGGCTTCCTTCGTTTTCCGCACATGCATGGATGGAAAAGCCAAAAGAAAAAATATAGGAGTTGCTAAAATCTAGTCGCCTAGGTTGTTTGAAAAAAACCAGGTGACATCTTGGACCGTTGGATCAAGATCCAACGTCCAGATCTGCCTCTGTCTGTTCCCGTGTCGATTCTGCCTCTGTTTCTGTTCCTGTACACAAATGGGTCCGTGAATTCCACCCGCAAACCACCCCTCGCCACCTACCAGGCCCGCAAAAGCTAAACGGCATCCGAAGCCACCACAAGCGTTTGATGTCGATGGGAACGTCGCTTACCACTTACGCGAATTCCACTCGCAAACCACCCCTAGCCACGTACCGGGCCCGCAAAGCTAAACGGCCGATCCGGAGCTTCCCGAAGCCACCACAGCGCTTCGTTGTCGACGAACATCGCTTACCACTTAACGCATAATGCCGAAAATTCTTGAGAAAATCCCAGGAAAAGGTGCGAGCACCAGGATTTGAATCCTAGTGGGTAATGTTTCATTAGACCGTCCGACCATTGAACTACAAATCCATTTGCTTTTGCACCAGGATTTCTTGTGATGATTAGGATGGTTTGTTCCAAAGCCCATGGCCCAAAACGCTTCTATGATTTGGCCCACTTCGCTGCCAAATAGCGGCCGTATCTTGATGGGCTTGCTGCAGCTTGTTGGCCCAATGACAAGCTTTGTTGCAGCCAGCTAGCCATTTATTGCATATATACATGCACCTTTGGCAGAAGCGGATCGAAGGGGCCGTTTGACAGATTTGGTGTCAACAACGCAGCTTGATAATTTGCAGAAGA
The DNA here is from genome assembly GCA_018135685.1 of Themeda triandra. NCBI lineage: Eukaryota > Viridiplantae > Streptophyta > Magnoliopsida > Poales > Poaceae > Themeda > Themeda triandra. The sequence goes on along the minus strand of JAENPR010001093.1, from coordinate 77,046 downwards.
GATGAAAATGCAGTGCACGTGGCTCACTACAGTGGCAAAGCTAGAGCAAATGGATGGGGGGTGCCCAACTTTGCCAACAATATAATGACTTTTGTGATGTTCAAGCAAATAGTATAGTTAACCCATAATTTTTAACATCAAAATTCAACTTTCGGTAATGGCAAAGTGACTTCGGTGAAAATATTAGTAAACTAGTAGGGGAACGGGTAAAAATACTCACTGTTAATAAAATATACGACATTGATCACTGTGGTGCGCAACGATGAACAAAAGATGTCCCATATAACAAAATATGTGATGGATCCTAAAGAAAAGAGAACAAATAGTTCAATTATTTAGAAAAAAGAAATGTAGAATTATCAATTGAAAGTAGATGCATTGCTATAAAAGTAGATGCGCTGTAGAATTATCAATTGAAAGTAGATGCATTGCTAATCTCCACCGACAATGATTCTTTTGCCAAAAAGAAATTATTCTATCATCGCTATACGCTATAATGTATTTTGGGGTGCTAATATAGAATATTACACCCTTCATTCCAAATTGTATGTTATTTCAACAATCTTGAACATCAAAGTATCTTAAGTTTTTGACTAAAATTTTAGCTATAAAAGTATAATTAACGAAGAATCTAATGATACGTAGTTAATATTCTAAATGTTACTATCTTAACCTATAAATTTGGTTAAACTTGAGATGCTTTGACTCTCCAAGATTCTATTTGGGTGGAGGGAGTAGATGTCATTTTTGAAAGTATCAACAATACCGTCCTTGTCCCTATGCTCACAAACGTTTTGCTGAGAGAACATTATTGAAGTTGGGTTGTCTCTCCTTGCTGCCCATGCAAGCATGTCATTAAAATTTAGTGATTATAATAAGTTGCACACCTAATAAAGTCATTGATTATTTTTCACCTCTTGCTGGTGAATAACCGAAAGCTTTAATGCTCGCTCTGTTGTTTTTTAGTTGCAAGATTCTTATCCTTTTCTCTGGTATTTGCTAACTATGTTGATATCTTGATGAGCTTCTTTCTTGTCTTCTACAGTAGTATCTTCATACGTTCTCTTTTGATCATCATGTGAGATTTTCATTCATGGATCCTCACCATATCTCAACTCAAGTCCATTTTTGCCTCCTCGCCCGTCCATCCCTCCTCCCCCCTCATGGATTCGGTGCGGGCTGCGTGGATCTGGGCGGCAGCGGCGCACCTCCATGCCCAAGGCGGCAGCGGCCCTTGAGGGCTCGCCGGGCCCATGGATGGACTTGCCGGGCGGCGATGTTTTTTATTTTTTCTCGATAATTCTTTCCGAGTGTCGGGCACTCGGCAAAGCCTTTGCCGTGTGCCCGACAAAAGACACTAGACAAAGAGTTCTTTGCCATTGTTTTTTTAGTGCTCTTTGTCGAGTGTAGCACTCGACAAAGCCTTTACTAAGTGCATAACTAGCTTTGCGGAGTGCTTCTAGCTCTCGGCAAAGAAGCAGAATTCGATAGTGATTACATGGACCCTAGAAAGGGTCTATTCATTTTGCTAGTTGATTTCTAAGACATATTTCAGTTAGGCTAAGAACAACTAAATATAGGAGGCAAATCCCTTATAAGACCGCCTCCATGAATGATCATTTTCATAGAAGCTCGATGTTGGGGGATAGCCGAATCCTAGGCACCTGGTGCAGGCCGAAAGGCCCACGAGGTTCGGCATACGCTTATGTGATTCGGCGCATGACCCTAATACTCAGCTAAGCTCGGCGAAAGCTTCATTCAGCGTGCCGCCGGGCTTAGCTGGCGCGCGCCCGGGACGCATTCGGCGGCCACGCCGAATCCACCCACCGAATCGTTGTCTTTCGGTTTCCTAACCACTTGTTTTAGCGTGTGCGAGATGAATAGCCGGTCCACCACCCCCAAAGGAGCCGCGCTAGGGAAAGCGGTGTGAGCGCCTGATGACAAGTGGGGCTTAGGCGGTCGGCCGCCCAGGAGACAAAGCTTAGTGCTACAAGCTTGACTGTTTAGCCCTTGACCAGTTGTTGCATAGGGCCTTAGGGGCAAACCCTAAGGGCAAAATCGTCTTGTAAATGCCTACGGGCGACTATAAATATGCCCGGCGGCAAGCGTGTAAGGGGACGGATTCTGGAGTAATACACTGATCTTCCACCATCGTGTGCTATCCGTGTGTCTTTCGTTATATTTCGTATTCGGGGTTCTAGGCTTTCGGCCTAGATCAACATTGGCGCCCACCGTGGTTGTTGCTCGCAACGGCCATGGCACCGAAGGGAAAATGTAAGCCCGGTCCTACCAGAGACGCTTCTGCGTCTACGGTCATCCCGGATGCCGGACTCCAGCTCCAGCCGTCAGGAGGTGCTTCGGCGTCAGCGATGAATGCAGTACCCGCCGGTGCCGAAGCACCGGTTCTGCAACCAGCAGACCCACCGGATCCCGAGGCGGGGGGCGGTCTCCATGACATGAAAGTCGAAGACGAGGAAGAGGAGGAGCCGCCAGCGGCTGAGGACACCGAAAACGCGAAGCTCCTCAGAGTCCTTGAAGAGCGATCGTCCAAGGTAGCAGAGCTCACAGCGGAGCGAAACCGCCTGGCTAACATCGTCGCCGCAAGAAAGCGGGCATCGTCCACCCGGCAGCTATCGATCGGGCGGCGACGAGGGAAGCCAGCCGTTGCACGAGATTCGAGCTGCAAGAGAGCGGTTCTACCTCACCAAGATATACCAAGGTTGTAATTTTCATCGGGAAAAGCGCATCGGCGGCACCGCCGAAGCTATAGACATGACATCTCCTCTGTCCATAGCGATACAGTGTCACCCGTGGCCCGTGGGCTACAAACCAAAGATACCACAGTACAACGGCAGGTCCAACCCAAGGAAGTTCATTTCAAGCTATGAAGCTTCGGTTCATTCAGCAGGAGGGAATGATGCCATTCTCGCCAAGTCCCTAATCCTGGCGGTCGAAGACGTCGCGCACGATTGGTATATGTCCCTGAAGCCGCTTTCCATCACGTCATGGCAGCAGGCAAAAGCCGAGCTGCTAACCACCTTCCAGGGTTTCCAGACCGACAAGCAATCAACGGCGGATCTGATGAACCTGTACCAGCCGGATGACGAACTGCTATCCAAGTACCTAGAGAGAATCATTCAGCTAAAGGCACAGTTGCCGAATGTGTCGGACGACATCGTAATCGCGGCCGCAATAAAGGGTCTGAAAATCGGCCCGTGCGCCGAAGCTCTGTCTGGGGAACCCCCAACAACCATCAAGCAACTCTTCGACCAAATGCGAAAGTTCGCCAGGTCAGAGGACGACTTGAACAAAAGAAAGGCTGCACGTCACAGTTTCAAGCAAGCCACGCCGAAAAGCACATCGCAGGCCCCGCCAAAGGCCGGTCGCCAGAAAGCGATCCGGTTCATAATGTGCGCGGGATTCGGATGCACAAAGATAATGATACACCGCGGCCGGGGTCTCGGCAAGGCGGGGGCTCGGAGGTCGAACCGCGGAGGTCGCGGAGGAGGCGGCGGAGGCCGTGGCAAGGGGCGCGAAAGGGTAACCGAACCCCTGCGCGGTTTGTGGAGAAGACAAAGGACACTTCACCGAGATTGCAAGTATACCCGGCTCGCAAAGCGGCGGGAGAAAGACGAATCTGCAAATTCAGCGAAGCGTCGAAGCACGTATATCACACGGCTCCCGGCTCCGGCATATCACCGGCCCGGCGTTTCGGCATATCAATCGCCGTACACACAGGTACCACCCGAACTACATGCAGTTTCAGCAAGCCCAGCAGAACCGACAGCAGGCCGCCCCGGCGCCGGCTCAGCCGTCGGCCCCTCCAGAGAATCAAGCCCGGCGAAGAAGAGCGCGCCGGTGCGAAAGCTCAAGAGAGCCGCGGTGGTTAATTCGGTGGCCCCGGTGAATATAATGCCGTCCAACGGTCATATCTATGCCATCACCGGAGGAACTAACCTGGAGCACGAAAACAAAAAGGCTCGCCGAGACTACGCCAAAAGGGTGCACTCGGTTTCGGTCAAGCGCCCAGTCGCTAGACCCGCATGGAAAAATGAGCCCATAACTTTCAGTGAGCAAGATATCCAGGTCCGGGACTACCCGCATTTCGACGCATTCGTCGCCACCGCCTATGTCGCCGGATATACACTGCACAATATACTCATTGATAACGGCAGTTTCGCCGACATTCTATTCACCAAGGCATTTGACGGATGAAGCTCGCGAGAAAAGATCTAGAGCACATCGGCAACGCATTGTTCGGATTCGGCGGTCAAAGAATCGACGCCATCGGCAAGAAAACCCTCACCGTGGCATTCGCGAAGGTCGAAGGTCGGGCCGAAGAAATCACATTCGACGTGGTCGACATACCATATCCTTACACGGCCATATTCGGCCGCGGCATCATCAACAAATTCGACATCATCATCAACCGGGGGTACTGTGCATGAAAATGCCATCCCGGGCGGAATCATCGCAAGTACATGGTGATCGGATAGCGGCTAGGAACATCGACGGCAAACCAATCCCGGGTGCAGCGCGGTTCACGAAGTCAAAGAGATCGTGACCGGCGAAAACCATGAGTCCCAAAGATCATGAGAGAAAAGAACCAAGGGCAGCACCGTGTGAAGACACATCCGGTTGCCACTTAGCTCCGCAGACCCGACGAATGTGTGCACATCGGCTCCGGCCTAAACGCCGAAGAGAGGGCGGAATGCGAAGTTCTTGTCCGAGAACCGGACGTGTTTGCATGGTCGGCAAGAGATCTCGCGGGGGTAAACCGCGAATTAGCGCAAAGCACGGCTGAACGTCGACAAGCAAGCAAGGCCAAGGAAGCGAAGCTAAGGAAAATGTCGGATGAGAGAGCGGCGGCGCGAAGCGAAGTGCGAGAGGCCGTTGGATGCCGAGTCATCCGAAAGGTACAGTACCCGGAATGGCTGGCCAACGTGGTACTGGTAAAGAAAAAGAGTGGGAAATGGCGCATGTGCGTAGATTTCACGGATCTCAACAAGCACTGCCCCAAGGACCCGTACCCATTGCCACGCATCGACAAGTTGGTAGACATTGCGGCCGGGTGTGAAATGATGAGTCTCTTAGACTGTTTTTCGGGGTATCACCAAATATGGATGAACCCGGAAGACGAAGAAAAGACAAGTTTCATCACGCCCGCCGGAACGTTCTGCTACCGCCGAATGCCGGAAGGACTTCGGAACGCCGGGGCCTACATTCTCCCGCATGACGGATGAAGCCTTTCGGGAGCAGAAAAAGAAAAACAACCTGGTGGCCTACGTAGACGACCTGGTCGTCAAAAGTGTTGAAAAGCAGACGCACATAGCGGACCTCAAAGAAACATTCGCCAGCCTTCGCGCCAGCGGATTGAAGCTCAACCCGGAGAAATGCATATTCGGCATACGCAAGGGAAAGCCGCTAGGGTGTCTCGTATCGGCGAGAGGATCGAAGCCAATCCCGAAAAGATCGCGACCATCATGAACATGAAGCCGCCGGCAAACAAGAAAGATGTGCGAAGCTCACGGGTCGTATCGCAGCCCCGAGCCGTTTTATCTCCGGTCGGCCCGAAAGAGGGTTGCCCTTCTTCGGGGTTCTACGCGGACACCGACGCATTCGGCGGGGCGCCGAACAGCAGCAAGCGTTTGAGGACCTAAAGGCGTACCTGACCCACACTTTCAAAGCCGGAGCTGAATGCCACGCTCTTTCTGTACCTCGCATCATCACCAGCCGCGGTCAGCGCGGTGCTCGTCCGAGAAAGGGAGCATGAGGGGAAGATGCATCGTTCCCAATATATTTCGTTTCCGAAGCACTGGGCCGGGGCGAAACTCAACTATTCCGAGCGGAGAAAATTGCCTACACCGTCGTCATGGCATCAAGGAAGCCGAAACACTTTCGAGGCCCATGTCATTCGGGTCCCGTCCGCGCAGCCCTTGGAGGCACTTTGTTCCTGAATCACGAAGCGTGGGCCGGATCGGGAAATGGGCCGCCGAGCCGAACCGACGCAATTCAGTTCGGGCACATGGCCGCAATCAAATCACAGGTCCTCGCAGACTTCATCGCGAACTGGACCCCAAGCGGGGATGATCCCACCAGGGAATTCTCTGAGCCCGAATGGACAGCGCACTGCGATGGCTCCTGGTGCAGCGCAGGCGCGGGCATTTCGGCAATCTTAACACCGCCTTCGGGTCCGGCCATTCGCTACGCAGCGCGCCTGCAGTTCCTATCCACCAACAATTCGGCGGAGTACGAGGCAGTTCTGCTGGCTCTGAGAAAGCTAAGGGCCCTGGGGGTTCGTCGATGCATTATCAAATCAGATTCGCAGGTCGTCGTAGGACACATTCAGAAGGACTATGTGGCCAAGGAGCCCGAGCGGCTAAATACCCGTCCCGCGGTAAGGAGAATGGAGAAATTTTTTCTTGGATTCACCCCGAGATACATTCCCAGTCGAAAACTCGAAGCCGATGAATTGGCCAAGGCAGCGGCTCAGGTTTCACCAATGCCGCCGGTTGTATTCTATCAGGTCCTAACGGCCAAGGCAGTTAAAGAAGAAGAAGAGAACCCAGCCGCTATCCACGCTATCACAAGCGATGATTGGAGATCCGAAATCTGGGCATACCTTCAGGGGACCTATGAGCCAGCAACCAAGAAAGACGAGCAACGCATGGCGTCCAGGACAAAGCAATTCTCCATCATCGGAGAAAGCATGTACAAGGAAGGGGTAGTCGCCCCGCTTCTCAAATGCATCAGCCGAAACGAGGGAATTCAGGCAACGAGAGATACATTCGGGTTCGTGCGGAGCACACAGAGGCCCGCGCGAAATCGCCCACAGGGCCATGCGGCAAGGATTCTTCTGGCCAACCGCGGTCGAAGACGCAAAGAGCATTACAAGGTCGTGCAGGGGCTGCCAAATGTTCGCCAAGAACCAGAACGCCCCGGCGAATCCTACCAGGTCGGTATACCCCACTTAGCCTCTGCAGCGATGGGGGGTCGATATAGTGGGAGCTCTACCGCCAGCTCCAGGGAATCTAAAATACGCCGCGGTGGCCCTCGAGTACTTCACCAAGTGGGTCGAGGCCAAGCCCTTGGCCAAGATAACCTCGAGCACACTAACCAATTTTGTATGGCGAGAATTGTTTGCGGATTCGGTGTACCCGCCTATATCACCGTCGATAACGGCAAGCAGTTCGACTCGGCACAGTTCCGAACTTTCTGCGAAGAACTCGGAATCAAACTATCCTTCGCATCGGTGAATCACCCCGCATCAAATGGAGCGGTCGAGAGGGCCAACGGCGACATCTTCGGCACCATCTCCAAAGCACTGGAAGATGCAAAGAAAGGGCGATGGGCTCGGGAGCCGGTGACATGCAGGGCCACAACATCTCCAAGACCGTGGCAACGGGATTCACGCCGTTCAGGTTGCTGTTCGGTGAGGAGGCAATCACCCCCGAAGAGGTGAAGCTCGGCTCATTCCGAACCAAAATCTCCCCGACGAATCCGATCCAGAGGATGGTGGAAGTTGAAGTCTCCGACAACAGAAAGAGTCAGGCGGCGCAAAACCTTGACGCCTACCACGCCGAAACTAAAAGCTGGAGGGACAAGAAGATCCTCAGGAAGAACTTCGCCCGGGTGACATGGTGCTCATCGGGCGGCCCGGACAAAGCGGGGGCAAGTTACAGCCACAATGGTACGGACCATACATCATCGCACGGATGATCGAAACAGTGTTTTCACCCCGTGGTGACCGAAGACGGCTCCGAATCAACGCACACCAGGAACGCGAGACAACTGCGTCGCTTCTACCCCCGATTTGATGATCCGGGAAAAGGAGTTGTAATTTTTCGTTTTTTCCTACTACATTCGGGCCGTAACGCCCAAAGACATTCCGGGCTCTGCACTCTTTTTCCTCACTGAGGTTTTTTAACGAGGCATCCCTTGTAATAATCGCCACTGCATTCGAAGTTCTATTCGGCACCAAATTGTTGCTGCATTCAATGTTTCCACCGAAAACGGCCAAGCTGACGAGTTTGGCCATATATTCGGCATTCTCTCTCAAGGTTGCAAGCAACCTATCCAGCCAAAAACGGCTGCAGGCAGACTCCTTAAAATACAGGGGGTTCACCGGTGTCCTCCATTCAAAGAAAGTGAGCGGGGCCCACCAAGAATCAAAGCCGCCAATCGTGCACAATAATGACAAAGATATCTCTGTCAAACTATTAATGCATAGTTAGGTCAATGCATTTACAACCCTTAGAGCATGAAAGTGCCTATATAAACACGGCCTTCCGCCCAGACTTCTCATATGTCGCAAAGCTTTGAGAAGTCCCATTCACAAACCAACGCGCCCGCAGAGACCTGTTAGCCAACCAACTAAGAGTGGGAAGCACTAGGAAAGGGCGAATTCGGGGTGTTAGGAGAAAGAGTACTTCCAAACCATCACCAACTGCATCTGGTTTCAGTGTTCCTGGCAAAGCCCATCCGGCGTTCACCAGGCCCTCACTAACCACGAAACCATTCGCGCCAGGTGTCGCGTTCTGTTCCGCTCCACCAAGACTCGGCGGGCAATGCTTTCAGTATACCACATGTCGAGCCCGGATGATGGTACAAAGAAGCGCTTCATCAATGTCCGCTTCGGGAACCTCCCCAGCACCCACAGCACAACGTCCCCCGGAGGTCGCATTCTGGCCAGCACCTTGAGCCACGGAGGTCTCACCGGCCCGAAAGCAAAAGAGCATTCGGCGCTAGTTCCCCTAGCTCCATAGCAGCACGTGCCGTCAAAGCACGACCCGCCGGTCGATAGTGCGCGTGGCGCTCGGCATCCGCTGCAATCCAGCTCTCGGCATCGCAAAAACTCTTCGGGGCCACTTCGCAAATGTTTCAAGTCCCAAATTAAACCCGTAACATTGTAAAGTCGAAACCCCGGCACTATAATAAAGAGAATATAACGCTATTGTGCAAAACTCTCCAAAGAGGCATCCAATCCGGCGCGTTCTTTCCGACTTAGCCAAGTTGGGGGACGGCGTTTTTCAAAACGGTTCGGCGACCAAGTCGAAATGAAAGCGCGCGTTCTTTCCGACTTAGCCAAATTGGGGGGACGGCATTTTTTCAAAACGGATTCGGCGCCAAAGCCGAAATGAAAAGCGCGTTCTCTCTGGCTTAGCCAAGTTGGGGGACGGCGCTTTTCAATGCAAATTCAGCGCCCAAGCCGAAATAAAAGCGCGCGTCCCTTCCGACTTAGCTAAGTTGGGGGGATGGCGTTTTTCGAAACAAATTCGGCGCCCAAGCCGAAATGAAAGCGCGCGTTCTCTCCGGCTTAGCCAAGTTGGGGGGACGGCGTTTTTCAAAAACAATCCGGCGCCCAAGCCGGAATGAAAGCACGCGTTCTATCCGACTTATCCAAGGTCAAGGGGGCGGCGATTTTCAAGAGCATATTCGGCGCACCCGCCGAAGCGAGACCGCGTCCTCTTTTCGACTTAGATAAATCGGAGCGATCGAAATCTTAAAAGAAAAAGCGAAACACAAAAGTCGCATCACACACCACAACTTAAGCACAAAAGTAAACATGTTACATCCAGACGTGCAGTCGGCAACACACGCCGAAATGCACCAAAGTCATACAACACACAAAGTATTCCAACGCGCCTCTCGCGCGAATGCAAGACAAAAGCCATCGTTTAAAACAACAAGTTTTATTTTCCCGCGATCGGGCGCGGGAGCATTCTCCTTATCGGTAGCGTCGGGTGCGGGGGTGCCGAAGCTTGTCTTTGGAGCAAACGGATTCGGCGCGAGCCGGACCGGGTGAGTGGAAGTTGCGGCCGCAGGCGGGTCGCGCATGGGGGTGCCCATGGTGGATGACCCCTCCCTTTCGTCGCGCGCCCGAATATAGGCCGCGACCTTGTCCTTGATCACCTTCCCCTCATCCTCATCCTGTAAAAAAAAACACACAAGTCACAATGTGCATCCGGTTAAGCAATGCGGGTCGCAAGTTTCGGCATGCGCGCTGACTCATTGCCTTCATACCCTTGCGCGAGTGAGCGCCGCGCGCAGCAGGCTCAGATCCCGGCCACCCGAACCCCAGAATTCGTCGAAGAACCACTTTCTTGTGGCCTTGTCGGCGTCGGCGTCATAATCCCAATAGGCGTTGACGTTTTCCGCAGCCTCCACCCCGGCATAGTGGTCGCATCCGGCGTCTTTGAGGGATTTGCAAAGAGCGCGAACGCTCTCAAAAGCAGCGTACTCGCGCCCAAGCTCGACAAGTCCTTCGAGAGCACCGAGCCCACCGTTAAGTAGCCGAATCTTCTCAATGGTGGAGGTGCCCTCAGCCGGAGTAGGAAATTCCTCCCCGACCCCCGAAGTCATCCGTTGCACCAGGGCAATGGATTCTCCGACAGCGGCGACGATATTCCGGTGTGTGGTCCGATACTTCTCCAGTTTCCCGGTAGCGTCGTCCAGCGCCTGCTGTTTCTCCTTGAGCAACTTCTCCTTCTCCGCCACCTCTTGGGCGAGCAAGTCCTCAGTGAGAGTCAACTTCTCCTTGAGTTCCTTGACCTGCCTTTCGGCGTGGGACAAGGTGCCTTGCTCCTGCTTCGCCAGGGCGTCCACAAGAACGGCGGTCTGCAAATGACCAGCTCAGGGGTTAATCGGTCCACAACCCGAATCTGTCCATAACAAGGGTTCGGATTTCAGGACTTACCGAGATGGAGTGAAAGTTAATGGCCGAAAGCAGCTCGCCGCGAGCCGTGGCCACCAAGCCTTGCTCGGTTTCGGTGGCGCTGAACGCGCCGCTGCATTCATGCGCAAAGGCCACCCTTCGGCAGCGGCAAAACGCCGGCAAGGCGCGGGTCGACGTTCGCCACCAAGCGGCAATCGAACCGACCCCTAAAGCATGAGCAACGCGGTAAGTTTCAGCCTGCTCAGAATTCCCCTCATCCAGAGGCAACGACCCCGAATACACCCTCATTTCGCCATAACGAATCCGGTCCACGTCCATGTGGACAAACCCGTGGCTGAACAGTACGCTTTCGGCCATCTCGGGCGTCATTCGGGTCATCTCCATGTAAAAGCGAGACTTACTGAGACGGCGGTAGTCTTGCGAGCCGCTATGCCCCGTGCCCTGGGGGCTAACTTTCCTCGCCGCGGTCTCCCGGCGACTGGTTTCGGCGTCCGCAGTAGTGGGTTTCGGCAACCTCGCCGGAGCCAGCGGGTGCGTATCACTTTTGGCTTTCTTCCTCTTCCCCGCCGAAATCCAACCCGCTCACGGCCGGAAGCGAGTTCACATCCACGTCCCGGGGCTCGGGATCTTGCGCGACATGCTTTCGTCCGAGCACCCGAAATCCTGCGCAAGACCGAGAGAAAAAAAAAGCATAGCTCAAAGTCGGTTTTTCACCGCCGCGAAACCAAGAAAGCAAATTCGGCAAAGCCATGTAGTAATATAATTCGAGCAAGGCCAGTGGGCTGCGCATGGTTTCGATACCGTGTCTCCGGGCATCCCGTGTTCAGATTCGGCGATCCCTTGTTCAGATTCGGCAATCTGCAGTGCCGGTCGACGACTCCGTTTGAGTGGTTTCGGCCAGGTGCGCCCGGCCAACTCGCGGCCCACCCGAATGTCATCGTCCTCATCGGGCGCTGTGCGTTGGTTCCTCTGCTTCCGGGCGCGGGTTTCGGCTTGCGCAGTTGTTCTAGCAGACGCCGAGTGATGGCCGGCACCCCGGGCACCGCCACGACCGCGTCCCCGCCCACGGCCAAGTCCACCAGCGCCCGCCTCCTGGGCAGCCGCGGACGTGCCGGCCACAGCATCCGGCTCACCCGCCGAAGCCCACCTCACAGGCGCAGGGCGGTCGGGGTACTCGAGGCTCATTGACTCCCAAATGCGATTCGCCACCCCTTCGTCCAAGCTTTCGCGAGCTTTGCTTCATGCTCTTTTTCCCCGTACGGGCCGCATATTTGGTTGGCTCTGCGCTCAACATTCGTCATGAACGCCGAATCCGAGGAGAAACCGGTCGGTCGTTTCGGCACTGAGCCGGACCCTTGTAGCCCTTGGCAGCGGAAGCAGCGAACTTCACGTCCCGGCTAAGCGGCCACGGCCCAAAGATATCATCTCCTCCACCAAGTCTCGGCTGGTCCGCGATTCGCGCGCCCGGTAAGCTTAGGCGGCCTCGTCGTTCAGTTCGTCCCCCGCGCGGAGCTCGCCTTGGGTGAGCCCAACCATCGGGGTCATCAGTGAGACCAGCCCGTGGGCTTTCGGCAACCCCACCCTTTTCGCCTGGTCCACCGCCGAATTTTCACTCACGCGAATATAGAACCAGTGCTTCTTCCAGTTGTCCCATTTGCTCTTGAAGTAAAGGACTAGGCTTTCGTCCGCCTTTTTCTTCGCGGGAATAAAATTGAAGGACCCGATCTCCATTCGGTAGTCCTTGTCGGACGAGTATTTCCCATGACGATGCGATTCATACAGCTCCACGAACAACGGAACGCTCAAGGGGCTCCCCATCATCTTCAGGCTCATCGCATAGACGCTAAGCCTAGAGATGGCATTCGGCGTAAGCTGGTGAAGCTGCAGCTTGAACCGGTCGAGAACCGAAACCACTAACTCTTCTTCTAGCGGAAAGTGCAGTCCGGCTCTGAAGTAGTCCCGGAACACCAAAATCTCATGATCCCGGGGGTCAGGGTATTTTTCCCCTTTCAGGGGCGCTCGGCACTTGGCTCTTTCGGCGACCGTCAGGTAGCCGTCGCGAACGTAGTCGTCAAGCTTCGCTTATCCACGTCAGACTCTCCAAGCAGGCAAGACCACCCGACCAATTTAACGCGTTTCGCGGGGCGTCCCGAATCCGCGTCGGCAATCTCAGTTCGCGGCCGCGGCGCCACGCTGAGGGTGTCCAGCTCCCCGGCCTCGAAACACTCAACATCCTCGTCCATTTCATTCTCTCCTTCGATTCGGTCCCCGATTCGTCCTCAACCAAGATTGGCGCAACGCGCAGCGGGGAGGACGGCGCGCTTCCCGGCCGCAATCGCAGCGCGGGGATCCGGGGCCGACACGGATGCACTGGACGACCCAGAGGTAGATTCGGAGCAGCTGCCGGATCCAGTTCCGCTGGGATCGCCGGAGTTAGTGCCATGGCCCGGATCCGTGAGGTCAAGGTTTTGGCTATCGGTTGCGGACGAGCTCACCATTCTAAGTCAGCGGGAGCAACCGATTCGGAGACCTTGCCGAAACTAGAAAGTAAAACAATGAAGGGAATTATAAGATGCTTTCCACAAAGACTCGAAGCAAAACAGGAAACCCCCCCGAAACCCTCGAAACCACGCGAAAGTACAGAGTTGAGGAAAAAGCAACTCACCGAATCAGCTGAAGTCGCCGAATGCCTTCCGCGGTGCTCGCCGAATGCTACGAGGGGATCTCTCTCGCGCGTAGAGCGCAAGCGGGCGTGAAAATGACGCCCGGCCGCCGGGGGCCTTTTATAGGCGAGGCAGCCGGCCGTTATGCGCGAAGCGTCGCGTCGGGCGCCCGCCTCGAGGCGACGGTTCACGCGCACCGAGACGACGGTTTACGCTTGCGCCAAAAAAAAAACTGTTTGCACACTTCAACCCTCAGTACAGGCTTCTAGTGTGCAAACCGGGGACGGCGTTGGGCAATTCGGCCAGGGCGCCGAATTCAAGGACAGTCCATTCGCCATGCGCGAAACAGCGCGTCAGAGAGCCTTTCGGCACCCCAGGCCTTTCGGCATCTTACTCCTTGTCGGCCCCAGCCGAATCCCACGGCAACCGGGATTCGGCAGCCGCCGAGGGGCTACTGTTGGGGGATAGCCGAATCCTAGGCACCTGGTGCAGGCCGAAAGGCCCACGAGGTTCGGCATACGCTTATGTGATTCGGCGCATGACCCTAATACTCAGCTAAGCTCGGCGAAAGCTTCATTCAGCGTGCCGCCGGGCTTAGCGGCGCGCGCCGGACGCATTCGGCGGCCACGCCCGAATCCACCCACCGAATCGTTGTCTTTCGGTTTCCTAACCACTTGTTTTAGGCGTGTGTGCGATGAATAGCCGGTCCACCACCCCCAAAGGAGCCGCGCTAGGGAAAGCGGTGTGAGCGCCGATGACAAGTGGGGCTTAGGCGGTCGGCCGCCCAGGAGACAAAGCTTAGTGCTACAAGCTTGACTGTTTAGCCCTTGACCAGTTGTTGCATAGGGCCTTAGGGGGCAAACCCTAAGGGCAAAATCGTCTTGTAAATGCCTACGGGCGACTATAAATATGCCCGGGCGGCAACTGTGTAAGGGGACGGATTCTCGAGTAATACACGATCTTCCACCATCGTGTGCTATCCGTGTGTCTTTCGTTATATTTCGTATTCGGGGTTCTAGGCTTTCGGCCTAGATCAACACTCGATCTCCTAAAAATCCATTTACAAAGACAATTTGTCTACGTCTGTAAATCCGTCACTACTACACACAGCTTAACCGTGGCGGGCGAAAATCTGTTAATCGCAGCGGGCGCTTTGGGTTGCCCGCGGTGGGGGCAGGGGAGGCAGAGCTGCGCGGGCACGAGGGCATGGGAGGAGGAGGTGCGGGAACGGCTCAACGGCGATGGAGCTCGGTGGCGGCGATGGTGATTGCGGTGGCGCGGCGGAAAAATTAGGCAGCCCTTTGGGGTCGATTTCAAACACCGGAAGGACTTAGAAAATTTCGCTGAGCGGCTATGCCTATATATAGGCAGTGATTAAACGCAGCGGGCAACATAAACGACGCTGCAGTAAAAATTTACCGCAGCGGGCAATCTTGATGGTTCTTGCTGTGGGAACATGGACATACAATGGTGCTCCTCTTCGATCTATCACGGTCAACTTTCACGGCAGTAATGAACTTTCTCACTTCACAGAGGTAACGTGAATCAAGAACCCTACTGATCCCATACATCCATTCCAACTTGTCGGCCATCGAACCTGCAAAGCTAGCCACAGACGTGTAGAGACGAAGAATTAGTCCAGAATCAAGAAAAGAGAGACCAATAACAACGAGAACGAGCTTCTATGCATCCATGAAGATTCTAGATCCACAAAACATCAACTTTCTCTCTCCTCATGGCACCTAGAGCAAGATCTAGATCTAGATCAAGAGGGAGGACCCAAAAGTAGAAAAAGAGAGGGGGAAGAGGGAGAGGGTGCCTTTATATACCTCCTATGGTGCCTTACTCCCCCAAATCAAAGAACTAAACCCAAATTCAATGGAGTGGTCAAAATTTAGGGCAAAACCTCCCCCTCCCCCCCCGAGTTTAGAAGAGGAAGTTTGCGAGGAAGAAGATGAGGGGCCGGTTGTCTATTTATAGTGCCCGGACTCAACATAACATGCCTGCTACAGTTAATCGCCATTAACCGCAACAGGCAACCTTAGACGCCCGCAGCAGTTAATAGATTTACCGTGGCGGGACGGTAAGGAAGCCCGCTGTGGAGCGAGTGCATAAGGTTGCCCGCTGCGGTTAATCTTTAACCGCAGCGGGTGCTTTGGCCACCGGCCAGCCGAGGCCAATCACAGAATAACCGCAGCGAGCCAAAATAGCGCCTGCCACGGAGTGCATTTTGTCCTCGTTGCGGTTAATCAATCCAGTACTAGTGCACCTATCTCTAACAATCATCAAGAATTTCTAGAGATAGTGACACATTTTGATTCCTCTGTAAATGAAAGGAGTTGTCTCCTAAAATCATTTCTTTAGTAATGTGAGCTAGTGCCGCATTAGCCGCAGGTCTATTGGAGGCCACAACCAAGCAAGATATTGAGCCTAAGCGTGTATAGTTTTTGCTACCTCATCTTTTCATAATGAATCAGAGAACAAACTTTTCTTCCCACCTTGATTTTTGGCTTTAGTCTCGAAATTTTCTGTGTTCGGGGGCTTTAGTCTCGAAATTTTCTATGTTCGGGACTAAAGGGATAATTAGTCCCGGTGCAACCCTCCAACTATGGACTAAAGGCCCCTACCTAGTGGCTCTTGTGGCTAGCTTTTGCAGCATGCCACCTTTAGTCCTAGTTAGTAATACCAACCGGGACTAAAAGCCATCTTTTAGTCCCGGTTGGTGTTACCAACCCGGACTAAAAGTTGGAGAACCTTTAGTCTCGGTTGGTAACACCAACTGGGACTAAACGGTGACCTTTTAGTCCCGGTTGGTGTCACCAACCCGGACTAAAGGTTTCCCAATCGGGACAAAAGGACCCCCGAGGTCAGTTCAAAAGGGAATCATCTAGTTCCTTATCACATGTGGTGCATAGTTGAGTTGGTAAGGTTGTTACGCGCGAGGCAAGCAGTCCTGGGTTTGAATCTCATGCACCGCATGGGAGGTCTTCAAGAATTAACTTAATTAATTATGCTGGGGATAAACTTTATGGATGGAATACTTTTATTCCTGAAAGTGTATTCCCGGTTGGGAAACCGGTAATAAAGATGGTTCCTAACCGGGAAGACATGTCCTTCTTGCACTAGTGCTTGTAATGTGAGTAATTCTTTAATGTCTGCAAAGGATGAAGGATGATAGGTCCTTAAGTATGAATAAACTACCGTCCAGCCAACCACACGGCATGACTATCCTTCCTCCCCCGAACCTTCCCTTCTAAGCCGTTTGGAGTTAGGGTAGATGAGAGAGAGAGGAGAAGCTCGCTGAGACCCTAAGTCGCACATCTAGAAGGAGGAGCATCCAGCTACATTGTTGGGGCCACCGCCACGTCATCCATGGCTCGAAGGGGTTGTCGGTGTTGGACAACCGTCAGGATCCGCTGGAGTTGGGACGCAGGAAGGACAATGGGGAGGTCGCCAAAGATGAGAGAGTATGTGCGCGTGATTGAGAGAGCACGTGTGTAACATCCCAAAAATCCGAGTTACAAAATTTTTTGTCAAAAACCTATGAGTGGTGACGTGCCATGTAGTTGCAAACCAAAAACCCACCTAGATTAACCCGGAGTTGCATTAGTATTTATCTTTCATCATGCATTTTAATTCAAGTTGTGATTTGGAGTTTATTTGGTTCTTTTGTATTGTTTAATTAAATCAACCCATGTAAACATTATACATATGTTATGGGAAATAATATCCCAACTAAGCCTATGACCACTTATGTCCTCCATGGAATTTCTACCCATGTGACAAAGTATGAAAACACAAGTTCAATCACCAAAGAAAAGAAAACAGAAAAAGAAAACAGAAAGAAAGAGGAAAAGAAATGGCAAAGCCATTCCGGCCCATGGCCACTTGCCAAGCCCAACTCGGCCTGTTGCCCCTTCTCTTCTTTCCAACCCCAGCCGGCCCATCTTTCCCTTTTCCGCCACCGGCCCATTCCCTCCTTCATTCCTTTCCAACCCGAGCCGGCCCGCTTCTTCTTTTCTTTCCCATTCTTCCTCCGCCGGCCCAGTCTAGCACCGCGGCCCGCTCGCTCAGCGCGTGGCGACAGGGAGCCGCCGCTGCCGCTGACGACTCGGCCCCGCGCTGGCCCCCGCCTGTCATAAGCTCCGTACCGCCCCCTTCCTCTGCTTTTCGCCCGAGCGGGAAGACATCGCCGCCACCGCGCCACTTCACCACCACCGCGACGACAGCTGGAGCCGACAGCCCGACAGCGCCGTGCTCGCGGCGTGAGGAATCTGCGCTCCGCGCGCAACGGCCGCGCCTGCGCGCCTGACACAGTACCCGGCTGTCCCCCACGATCTCCCCCTCGATTCCTTGGCCGCGAAGGCGAAGTGGAGCACGCCAGCGCTGCTCTCACTGCCAACCAGACCCCACGGGCGCCTCGACGCCCCCTCGGCCGTCCGATTGGCACGGACACCGAGGATGGACGCCACCCACGAAGCCCTCGAGCCGCCGCCTATTTATACAACGCCCTCGGCCCCGTAGGGTTTCTCCAACCGCGCCGCCGCTTGCGGCTTCCACCAAGACACCGCTAGCCCGCTAGAATGGAAGAGAAGAAGGAGGAAAGGAAAGGGGGAAGAAGAAGGCGGGGAGGAGCCGCCGCCGCTGAGGGAGAAGAAGTCGTGCGCCGCCGCGGGGAGAAGGAGGACGTCGCCGGGGAGCTACCATCGCCGTCCGCTTCGCCACGCCGTACCGCTAGCCGTGCCACGAACCGCAAGCGCCGCCCGTACCCCGACGTCCACTACCGCGCCGGTGAGCTCGCCGATTCCCTGTTTCCAACCTCGCCTTGCTATATGGCCATGGCGCCCCCGAGCGCGTAGGCCGAGCCTACACCCGGCTCTTGGACACACGCACGCACGAGCATGGACCGACCAAGCCACCTGAGTGCGGCGCCACCACACGCCGCCGCCCCGACCTCCATGTCCGCCGCGCCGCGGCCATGCCAAGCCGCGGTGCGCGCCACCGTTCCGGCCATCACCGGCCGCCCTGACACACTGGATCTCGAGGGCCATGTCCGCCGCGACGAGGCGCATCCCATGCGCACGCCGCGGGCCCGAGACATGCCCCCGAGAGCACCGCCTTGCCTCGCCGTCGGAGGTTGAGGCCGCACGGGACGTCCTGGGGACGCCACCGTGGCGCCTTTGCGCCGGCCGGTTCCGGCCACCTCGCTTGCCGAGGGAGCGCCGTCGAGCCGCGCCGCGGCCCGCTGCACGCCGCAGCACCGCCGGAGGTGGAGGAGCACGCCGCAGCCCGCCATGTCGCTGCTGTGCGCCGTCGCGCGCCGCCGCCATGGGGGAAACGCGCCGCCGTGCGTTCTTGCCCACTTTGTCAAGTCAAGACGGCTCCTTGTGGAGCCATTCGCACTTGCGCACTGCGAATCGAGCTCAAGGCGGCTCCTTTGATGTCACCGTGGAGCGCCACCGCCGTGGTCTGGCCGCACTCGCCGCCGGCCACGAGGGACACGCCGAGCCGCCAAAACCCTAACCTGCGGGCCCGCCTAAGCGTCGCGGAGCTGAAGCGCTCGCCGCCAAGGCCGCGCGCGCCAGAGCGAAGGGGATGAAGAAGAGGATGGGAAGCGGGCGCCGGTGTGTGGACGTGGTCCATGTGGACCGAGCCGCTCAAGGTGGGTCCCGGGTGAACCAGTCCACCATACGCCGAGCCCCGTGGACCAGTGAACCCCCGGTAAATTCCGTGAACCCGGTCTTGGTGGACCTAGCCGCTGGCGGTGGTACCCCACCGTCGCCAGTCCACCATGAGCCGAACCGGTACACCGAGCCCGACCCGGATCCGATGGCGCGACGTGGCGCGCTGAGAGGCTGCCACGTGTTGGGCCCGGCCCGGCCCAGTTCGGCCCATTTTCGGCCCATCTGCGGCCCATTTTTGGCCCATTGGACCGTTGACTTGGTCAACGCTGACGTCAGCAGGTCCCACGTGTCATGCTGACGTCAGCAGCCACATCAGCGCCACGTCAGCCTTGCTTGCCCAGTCAGCCGCCCCTCTGTGCGACACGTGGCGGGCCCCTGTGATGCCACGTGTCAGCCCCTGAATTAATCCCTGTTTAATCTTTTTCTTAATATGTTTCAGCTTCAGAAATTCATAACTAATTCACCGTAGCTCCGAAAAATACAATCAAGGTACCGAAATTTTCCTTAAATCGAGCACAATAATCTGAAATTATGTTTGAGTGCATTTGGTTCTTCCATATTTTATTTGCTTCTTTGTGAACTCTATAGGAGTCGCTGACGCGACTATTAAATAACCGTTTCGGAGCCGGACGAGGAGCGGGAGTTTGACCAGACGACTACGAGCACCAGGAGGACTTAGGCGACGACGACGGAGGTGCCACATCCCATCCACTTTCTTAGACCCCATTACGCATTGCAATACATTTTACTTTCTGCATTACAATTATATTCCTGTGATAGGTTGCATGGTAGTATTTATACTTGTTCGGCCCTGCCTTGATTCGACTATCACCCTGCTACCGCTGTTAGGCTAGACTTGCGCTTACTATCTTTTGCTCTCATATTACTAATACTACACTTTATATCTGTGATGTGAGGCGTGGTGGACATGGCTATTATATGGGGGATATTGTGGTTTGATCATGGAGAGCGTGCTGCGTGAGTCTTGGGTGAGTGGTAAGGGTTGAGTCGGCTGAACAGGGACCACGACGAGCTTTGAGCGAGTCTTGCCAAGGGGATACGGCCTGGGTATCCCCGCTTTGTGAGTACCTGTGGCGGGTAACTGGTTTGGATTGAGGTGTCCTTGGTGCCGCTTGGTATCAGCTCCATGCTTGACCCTAGGACGAGACCCTTAGGATCGGACGACTAGTATAAGAGCCAGACCTTCTTTCGGTTATATCACCGACCATTGCATCTCTTTTATGCATGGCTTATCTTTATATCTGACTTGCTGACCAAACTTCCCTTGAAACCCGCAGATGACAAGCCTAGAAAACCCTCCGCCGGGCCTTTACCACCCTACCCCACCCTCATGCCGACCTACATGGGGAGGATGCCCGTGGTTTCTCCCTAACCCTCTACCGAGTGCTGAAGACCCTAGACGTCCCTGTTGATGAGATCAAGTACGTCTGCTCAGGACAGCCAGGGGAAGATGGAGGAATTAAGGGCCACGTCGTCACCAGTGTGGAAGTACCTGCAAGTCTGATCCTGCCCTCGGTGACTGCCTTCACTGAGATGTCGGTGGACGAGACTTGTGAGGAGGGATTCAAGCAGTTGCCCACAAAGCTCTCCGCCGCGCGCTGCGAGACCACTACCTCTACCTGCAGGCGACAGAGTTTCGCCTACTCCCTCAGGCCCTCCGCCTTGAGCTTGCCCCCGAAGCGCAAGTTGTCGAGGCCTTCACCGAGCCCTATGAGGTTGACCCCCGTCTTCGTGCCTCGGTTACCACCGGTGAACCAGGATCCGTACATTGAGGGACCGGAAAGAGGAACCGTAGCTACCGTGGTCTCTTGCGGGATCACCGGGAGTGGCTAGCCAAGGGAATCGAGGAAAATGCCAAGGCATGCGAGAGACAAAGTGGCTAGACCGCAAGACCGCCGCCCGCCAAGCTAGCAAACACCAGGATGAAATAGCTGACCTCCAGAACAAGACCGCCGACATCGGCAATGGGAACGTGTACCTGGACTGCAAGATCTTAGAGCTACAGAGAGACCTCGAGGATAGGAGTGCAGCCTTAGCCAGTGCACGAGAGCAGTCAAGGAGCTATGGAGTGCAAATGCACACCCTCAGCAACAGCAACCTGACCCTGAAGAGAGAGCTCAAGGAGCAGAAGGTCAAGGCCGTGAGGAACCAGGGTCACCTCATCAACACTATGAGGATGAACGAGTTTCTCCGCGAGAAGCTCAAGTTGACCGAAGAAGCTTGGGCCATGTCGGACAAGAAGCGACTCAGGGAGCTCGAAGAAGTTCAGAAGCAGCTGCCCCCACACAAGCGCGTGCAGCCTCACAAGGAGACGTTCAAGCTCGGCGAGTCGACTCTGAACTTCAAGGACTGCCCTGCGGCACCGGGTGGGTGAAGCCCACCGATGAGCACGCCGAGGCTCTCGCCTACGTCGCGCGCTGCGCAAGACCAGGACAGAGATAAGAGTTTCTGGTGAGCGCATTCCGTCAGCAGTTCACCACCAGGAGTAGGTGTGAGTGTGTCGGACCCTGCATGGCCAAGTATCATGTTCTATCTTAGCTGAGTAGTCATCAGTCATGAGTCATGTGAGATGTGAGTTGTCATGATGTACCCCAGGAGTAGTATGAGTTAAGATGTACCCCCATGAGTTACCATGCGTAGAACGAACCCTGTCAGCACTATTATTACTATGTCATAATATTTTTATTCCACCCATGTAATGAGTGATCGGATTTTATCGCTTCTTATGGTTTTTTATTGCTTCTTTGCATGAGTGTTGGATAGAATAAATGTTTTTCCCTTAAACTGTTGAAATCATTTAATTCTATTGAACTATATAATAATGTACTATGGGTACTAAACTCTTATGGCCGTGTCACGATGTCAACCCGTCGTTCGCTCGCCTTGAGCGCGCCCACCGTCCCCGGGCCGCCCCCGGGACGTGGTGCCCATGGACGTGGTCGTGGCCGTGGACGTGGTCGTGGCCGTGGACGTGGTCGCGGCCGCAATCTCAACCTGGGCGGTGATGACCGTCGTGAAGTGACCCCGCCACCAGTCAACAATGAGGGTGAAGAAGTTCCAGCTGAGAATGCGCCTGGAGGAGGCGGAGAGGAAGTGCCAGGTGGAGGAGGTGGGCAGGAGGTTCCCCCTGGAGGTGGAGGCGGCAATGCTCCACCACCACCACCGCCGAACCTAGCTGAGGTCATGGCGCAGCGGGCTCGGCTTCTTGCCGCTCAGTCAATGGTGCCAACCGCCGCCATGGTGGTCCGCCCGAGGACTTTCGGCGGAAGCCGGAGGGATTTCCGAAGCCGCGTCCCCACCTTTGATGGTCTGAATGCGGACCCAATGGTTGCTGATGATTGGCTGAAGGAAATCGAGAAGAAGCTTGATCTCACTACCTGCACCGATGAGGAGTGCATTGGGATTGCTGCCCACCAGCTTGTAGGCGGAGGTCGCTCGTGGTGGGACAGCTACTGCGAATCCCACGAGGACCCTGCCAACATCTCGTGGGATGAGTTCGTGGAGGAGTTCCGCGATTTCTTCATCCCTAAGGGCGCCATGAAGGCCAAGGAGAAGGAGTTCCGCAACGTCACTATGATCCACAATGAGAGGGTTCATGAGTACACCAACCGCTTTACCAACCTGCTGCGCTATGCCCCACCCGCGTGTGCTACTGATGAGAATGAGAAGATGTACTACTACCGTGAAGGTCTGAGTACCCGCATCAAGCTGGCCCTCTCTGGTACAGAGAGCCGTACACTGAGAGAGCTCATTGACCGTTGCATAAACATTGAGAAGGATCGCATGGAAGCAGCGCTCTGCGTGACAAGAAAGAGAGGAAGCGTCGTCCTGAAGGATCCTCTCGCGCTCCTCCTCAGAAGCGCCGCAAAGAGGCCCCTGTGCAAGGCCGCTATCCAACACTCAGAACTTTGCGCCTGCAGCTGGTCGTGGTGGGGGTAACTACACCAACAACTACCCTCGCCAGAACAACCCAGTGGTGAACCGCTCTGTGCCTGGTCGTCCCGCGCCGAACAACAGCAATTGGAGGGCTCCTGCGACAACCCCAACAGGCGGTATGGGCCCTACTTGCTATGGTTGCGGACAGCCGGGCCACAAGGTCATGGACTGTCCCCAGAAGGCTGCTACCCCGAGAGCTCAGAACACTCAGCACCGTGCTTCTGCCCCGCGAGGTCGTCTCACTCACCTGACCGCAGAAGATGCTCAGGCTGCCCCAGACGTGGTGTACGGTATGTTTTTAGTACAAGGTGCAAAAGCCTCCGTACTTTTTGATTCTGGAGCTACTTGTTCTTACATATCTGCTAAGTATGCTAGAGAGCATAACATACCAGTTACTCCCCGTAGAGAACCTATCATTACCAGCTCACCCCTAGGGGAACCCAAGAGTACCCACCTATGCAAGGGAGTGAAACTTACCATTGAGGGTCTTACTTTTCTAGCCAACCTCACCCTACTACCCTCCACCCGCTAGATGTTATCCTAGGGATGGATTGGTTAACCAAACACCGAGGAGTCATATCTTGCTCACCCGTGATACGTACACATAACCCATCCCAAAGGGCCAAGCCGTTAGATGCCTACCCCATGCAAGGTAACCAACCTCCTATGTGCCCTAGCAACCAAACCGGAAGCCAAAACAAACCCAAGACAGTAGATGATGTGCCCGTGGTGAGGGACTATGCTGATGTTTTCCCCGAGGAATTACCAGAATGCCCCCGATCGTGATGTGGAATTCGTCATCGACCTCATGCCCGGCACGGGTCCCATTGCTAAGCGACCCTACCGCATGTCGGTAGATGAGCTAGAAGAGCTCAAGAAGCAAGAAGGAGCTCTCGATAAAGGCTACATCCGACCCAAAGTGCTTCTCCCCGGGGATCTCCCTGTCTTGTTCGTGAAGAAGAAAGATGGCTCAATGAGGATGTGCATCGATTATCGTAATCCGAATGCCGTCACCATCAAGAACAAGTATCCCCGCCAAGGATAGATGATTTGCTGGATCGGTTGAGAGGTGCCAAGTACTTCTCCAAGATTGATCTCGATCGGGCTATCACTGCATGAAGATCCGGGAGGAAGACATTCCTAAGACTGCCTTTGTCACCCGATATGGCCGATGAGTGCACGGTGGTGTCCTTCGGACTCACAAATGCTCCTGCCTACTTCATGAACATGATGAATAAGGTATTCATGGATGTGCTCGACAAGTTCGTCGTGGTATTCATTGATGACATCCTTATCTACTCTGCCACTGCTGAAGAGCATGAAGAACATCTGAGAACAGTGCTCGAGAGATTGAGTCTACATCAGCTATATGCCAAGTTTAGCAAGTGTGAATTCTGGCTCGAGGAAGTTGCCTTCTTGGGTCATGTGCTTTCAGCTGACGGTGTTGCTGTAGACCCCGCCAAGATTGAAGCCGTGAAAGAATGGGAACAACCCCGTTCTGTGACCGAAGTCAGGAGTTTCTTGGGATTGGCTGGATATTATCGCCGATTCATCGAGAACTTCTCCAAGATAGCTCGCCCTATGACCAACCTCTTGAAGAAGACTAAGGAGTTTGAGTGGACGCCCGAGTGCGAACAAAGCTTCCAAACTCGAAAGAAAGGTTGACCACCACCCCCGTGCTAGCATTACCGAGATATCGCAAGGACTTTGTAGTCTATTGTGACGCCTCCCGTCAAGGACTCGGTTGCGTGCGATGCGAACGGTAAGGTCATTGCTTATGCCTCTCGCCAGCTGAAAGACCATGAACAACGTTATCCTACCCATGACCTCGAGCTAGCTGCCGTCGTTCATGCTCTGAAGATCTGGAGGCATTACTTGATTGGCAACAAGTGTGATATCTATACTGATCACAAGAGCTTGAAGTACTTCTTTACTCAAGAAGACTTGAACATGAGGCAGCGCCGATGGCTAGAGCTCATCAAAGACTATGACCTCGAAATACACTACCATCCGGGGAAAGCCAATGTAGTTGCCGACGCTCTCAGTCGCAAGAGCTACTGTCACACCCTGATCTCAGAATCCGTGCCACCTGAGCTTAGACAGGAGCTTGAGGACTTTCAGCTTGAAATAGTACCTCATGGCCGGCTAAACGAGCTCCGCATCCAGTACAATCTCACTGATCGCATCCGTGAAGCCCAAAAAGAATGTAAGGACCTGCAGCGCATCCGTGGTCTGATGGAGCGTGGGTATAACCCCGAATTCAGAGAAGACGAACAAGGAGCCCTCTGGTGCAATGACAGAATTTGTGTGCCCTCCGATCCAGCTTTGCGAGAGGAGATTCTATCGGAAGCACATGATTCCAAATACTGCATTCACCCTGGTTGCGCGAAGATGTATCGTGACCTCAGGAAGCACTTCTGGTGGAAGAGCATGAAAGCAGACATCGCGGGACATGTGGCCCGATGTGACATCTCGCAACGAGTCAAGGCCGAACACAAGAGACCCGCAACGGTTTGCTAAAACCCCTTGATGTTCCCGAATGGAAGTGGGAAGACATATCCATGGATTTCATCGTGGGGTTGCCTCGCTCCGCGCATGGAAACAATACCATATTGGTGATAGTTGATCGCTTGACTAAAGTCGCTCATTTCTTGCCTGTCAAAGAGACGATCCGAGCGGAACAGTTAGCTGATCTCTACATCAAGGAAATTCTCCGCTTACATGGTGCCCCCAAAAGCATCGTATCTGATCGCGGATCCTTGTTCATGTCCCGTTTCTGGCAACAGATGCATAGATCCATTGGGACTAAGCTTGATTATAGTACAGCTTACCATCCTCAGACCGATGGCCAGACAGAAAGGGTGAACCAAATTCTGGAAGATATGCTTAGAGCCTGTGTCCTGCAACATGGGACTGATTGGGAGAAGAGCCTACCACATGCAGAATTCTCCTACAACAATAGCTACCAAGCCAGCATTAAGATGCCACCATTTGAAGCTTTGTATGGGAGACCTTGCAACACTCCGCTTATGTGGTCACAACCTGGTGAAAGGGTTTTTCATGGGGCCGACAAGATCAAACAAGCCGAAGAGGGTGTTGCTCAAGTTCAAGCCAATCTGAAAGCCGCCCAGAGCCGACAGAAGAGTTATGCTGACAAAAGGCGCAGAGACCTCGAATTCGAAGTTGGAGACTCCGTCTACCTCAAAGTGTCTCCGCTCCGTGGTACTGTCCGGTTCCATGTGAAAGGGAAGCTTGCTCCGAGATACATAGGCCCCTACCCGATCATTGAGAGAATTGGGAAGCTTGCATACGGGCTTGAACTACCTCCGAGTTGGCGGGAGTGCATCCCGTCTTCCATGTGTCACAACTACGCAAGTGTCCGAAGCCGCGAGCAACAACACGTGACCACCGACGTGCTAGATGTGCAAGACTCACTTGAGTACAAAGAACACCCGATCAAGATTCTGGGATGGGACACCAAAGAAACTAGAAGCAAGTCAATTCCTATGTGCAAGTTTCAGTGGAGCAACCACACAGAGAGAGAAGCCACATGGGAGAAGGAGTCAGAACTTCGTGCCATATACCCCTACCTCTTCGACGGGTAAGTTACATTTTTAAATCTCGGGGACGAGATTCTCGTAAGGGGGTAGGACTGTAACATCCCAAAAATCCGAGTTACAAAATTTTTTGTCAAAAACCTATGAGTGGTGACGTGCCATGTAGTTGCAAACCAAAAACCCCACCTAGATTAACCCGGAGTTGCATTAGTATTTATCTTTCATCATGCATTTTAATTCAAGTTGTGATTTGGAGTTTATTTGGTTCTTTTGTATTGTTTAATTAAATCAACCCATGTAAACATTATACATATGTTATGGGAAATAATATCCCAACTAAGCCTATGACCACTTATGTCCTCCATGGAATTTCTACCCATGTGACAAAGTATGAAAACACAAGTTCAATCACCAAAGAAAAGAAAACAGAAAAAGAAAACAGAAAAGAAAGAGGAAAAGAAATGGCAAAGCCATTCCGGCCCATGGCCACTTGCCAAGCCCAACTCGGCCTGCTGCCCCTTCTCTTCTTTCCAACCCCAGCCGGCCCATCTTTCCCTTTTCCGCCGCCGGCCCATTCCCTCCTTCATTCCTTTCCAACCCGAGCCGGCCCGCTTCTTCTTTTCTTTCCCATTCTTCCTCCGCCGGCCCAGTCCAGCACCGCGGCCCGCTCGCTCAGCGCGTGGCGACAGGGAAGACATCGGCCCCGCGCTGGCCCCCGCCTGTCATAAGCTCCGTACCGCCCCCTTCCTCTGCTTTTCGCCCGAGCGGGAAGACATCGCCGCCACCGCGCCACTTCACCACCACCCGGACCCCTCGGATTCGAACGCTAGGCGCCGGCGCGTCCACGTCGACGCGACGACAGCTGGAGCCGACAGCCCGACAGCGCCGTGCTCGCGGCGTGAGGAATCCGCGCTCCGCGCGCAACGGCCGCGCCTGCGCGCCTGACACAGTACCCGGCTGTCCCCCACGATCTCCCCCTCGATTCCTTGGCCGCGAAGGCGAAGTGGAGCACGCCAGCGCTGCTCTCACTGCCAACCAGACCCCACGGGCGCCTCGACGCCGCCTCGGCCGTCCGATTGGCATGGACGCCGAGGATGGACGCCACCCACGAAGCCCTCGAGCCGCCGCCTATTTATACAACGCCCTCGGCCCCGTAGGGTTTCTCCAACCGCGCCGCCGCTTGCGGCTTCCACCAAGACACCGCTAGCCCGCTAGAACGGAAGAGAAGAAGGAGGAAAGGAAAGGGGGAAGAAGAAGGCGGGGAGGAGCCGCCGCCGCCGAGGGAGAAGAAGCCGTGCGCCGCCGCGGGGAGAAGGAGGACGTCGCCGGGGAGCTACCGTCGCCGTCCGCTTCGCCACGCCGTACCGCTAGCCGTGCCACGAACCGCAAGCGCCGCCCGTACCCCGACGTCCACTACCGCGCCGGTGAGCTCGCCGATTCCCCGTTTCCAACCTCGCCTTGCTATATGGCCATGGCGCCCCGAGCGCGTAGGCCGAGCCTACACCCGGCTCTTGGACACACGCACGCACGAGCATGGACCGACCAAGCCACCTGAGTGCGGCGCCACCACACGCCGCCGCCCCGACCTCCATGTCCGCCGCGCCGCGGCCATGCCAAGCCGCGGTGCGCGCCACCATTCCGGCCATCACCGGCCGCCCTGACACACTGGATCTCGAGGGCCATGTCCGCCGCGACGAGGCGCATCCCATGCGCACGCCGCGGGCCCGAGACATGCCCCGAGAGCACCGCCTTGCCTCGCCGTCGGAGGTTGAGGCCGCACGGACGTCCCGGGGACGCCACCGTGGCGCCTTTGCGCCGGCCGGTTCTGGCCACCTCGCTTGCCGAGGGAGCGCCGTCGAGCCGCGCCGCGGCCCGCTGCACGTCGCAGCACCGCCGGAGGTGGAGGAGCACGCCGCAGCCCGCCATGTCGCTGCTGTGCGCCGTCGCGCGCCGCCGCCATGGGGGAAACGCGCCGCCGTGCGTTCTTGCCCACTTTGTCAAGTCAAGACGGCTCCTTGTGGAGCCATTCGCACTTGCGCACTGCGAATCGAGCTCAAGGCGGCTCCTTTGATGTCACCGTGGAGCGCCACCGCCGTGGTCTGGCCGCACTCGCCGCCGGCCACGAGGGACACGCCGAGCCGCCAAAACCCTAACCTGCGGGCCCGCCTAAGCGTCGCGGAGCTGAAGCGCTCGCCGCCAAGGCCGGAGCACCGCCCCAGCGCGTAGACGCGCCGCCATGCCACCGCCGGCCACCCTTGGCCGCGCGCGCCGGAGCGAAGGGGATGAAGAAGAGGATGGGAAGCGGGCGCCGGTGTGTGGACGTGGTCCATGTGGACCGAGCCGCTCAAGGTGGGTCCCGGGTGAACCCGGTCCACCATACGCCGAGCCCCGTGGACCGTGAACCCCCGGTAAATTCCGTGAACCCGGTCTTGGTGGACCTAGCCGCTGGCGGTGGTACCCCACCGTCGCCAGTCCACCATGAGCCGAACCGGTACACCGAGCCCGACCCGGATCCGATGGCGCGACGTGGCGCGCTGAGAGGCTGCCACGTGTTGGGCCCGGCCCGGCCCAGTCCGGCCCACTGGCCCGTGTCGGCCCATTTTCGGCCCATCTGCGGCCCATTTTTGGCCCATTGGACCGTTGACTTGGTCAACGCTGACGTCAGTAGGTCCCACGTGTCATGCTGACGTCAGCAGCCACATCAGCGCCACGTCAGCCTTGCTTGCCCGGTCGGCCCGCCCCTACGTGCGACACGTGGCGGGCCCCTATGATGCCACGTGTCGCCCCGAATTAATCCCCGTTTAATCTTTTTCTTAATATGTTTCAAACGAAATTCATAACTAATTCACCGTAGCTCCGAAAAATACAATCAAGGTACCGAAATTTTCCTTAAATCGAGCACAATAATCTGAAATTATGTTTGAGTGCATTTGGTTCTTCCATATTTTATTTGCTTCTTTGTGAACTCTATAGGAGTCGGCGACGCGACTATTAAATAACCGTTTCGGAGCGGACGAGGAGCGGGAGTTTGACCGGGGCGACTACGAGTACCGGGAGGACTTAGGTGACGACGACGGAGGTGCCACATCCCATCCACTTTCTTAGACCCCATTACGCATTGCAATACACTTTACTTTCTCGGTACAATTATATTCCCGTGATAGGTTGCATGGTAGTATTTATACTTGTTCGGCCCCCCTTGATTCGACTATCACCCTCGCTACCGCTGTTAGGCTAGACTTGCGCTTACTATCTTTTGCTCTCGTATTACTTCTACTACGCTTTATATCGTGATGTGAGGCGTGGTGGACATGGCTATTATATGGGGGATATTGTGGTTTGATCATGGAGAGCGTGCTGCGTGAGTCTTGGGTGAGTGGTAAGGGTTGAGTCGGCTGAACAATGATCACGACGAGCTTTGAGCGAGTCTTGCCAAGGGGATACGGCCTGGGTATCCCCGCTTTGTGAGTACCTGTGGCGGGTAACTGGTTTGGATTGAGGTGTCCTTGGTGTGAGCTCCTTGGGGTGGAGCCTTGGAAAGGGGGTGTCGTGGCAGCACGGTAAAGATTAGCCCATACAGGGGAGATATCGCTGTTCGGCCAATACCTAAGGACTTGAGGGCTAGTAACCGGATCATTGGACGCCTTACTTTCCACTCGCTCTCCAATGGGAGGGAGACGGTCTAACCATTTGGTAGGACGAATGCCATTCTTGTTGGGAGTAAAGCGAGAATGTCGGGAGGTACGGGCCGAGAGTGCTCACACCCTCCTTAACCAACATAGTGACCCCTTTTGGCCTCGGTACTATGTCTCACGCTCGGCGGCCGGGCCGAGTGGCGGGATGGTATTCGTTCTAGGCTTATGGCGATCGGTATTCCGCCTAGATGATGATCGGCATCGATGATGGCTATCTTGTGGATTAGTGAAACCTCTGTAGAGTGTATGGTTGATCGATCGATACATATGCCGACTTGTCGGCTATGGACCAAGTCCCGTGTGATGCTTGCTGGACTAGGAGAGGAGTCTTCTATCTTTCTGGATGAGTGCGTGTGGTTGGGACTGATTCCGGCTGTGAACCTTGGGAGGTTGTGGGCCGCTGAGGCATGACGAGAGGGAGTCGTTCATGTCGACCACGCGTGGCGTGGAAGGGGTGTGTGGTGTGAGGTGTGTGGTATGGTTGGGTTGGAGGATGGATTTGGGAATGGATAAAATTTGACCAACTATATATATTAAACTTGGTTACTATATGCATAGGAAACCCCGGCTTTATAGGTTCCCTTGTTATATCCTGTATCTACTTTTGTTGCATCCAATTCCACAAATAAGCATAGGGTGGGAATGTGGCCAGTACAATTCGTACTGATACTTTGGATAAACAGGTGATGAGGACGAGTACGACTATGATGATGATAGCTATGAGGATTAGTGGGTGTCGTTCCTACGCTCAAGTGTTCGGAGATCGTGTCAATGCTTCCGCTTCTACCTTCAGCTGTTCCGGATGTTTACTTTTCAGTTGATTCCGCCAATGTGGCGATGTAATAAATTATTGTAATCCCGTACTATTTTATTTTCCTGAGACGATGTATGGAATGATATCAGCTGAGCTATTGTAATATGATGGATTCTATCTGTCGTGTTACCCTCGAATCTGTGAAATTCCCATCGCGGAATTTGAGGATGTTTCAACGTGTGTGTGGGTGTGCCACCATGTGAGGTCTTAAATGACATGTCCGTAACCGTAAGGCTTGTTTGGATCCATAGACTAACAGGTAATTGACTTTTGTTTAGCTTATGAGGATCCAAACAGGTGGACTAGTAAGTGGACTAACAACTAATTCAAGACTCAACTAGTTGTTAGTTCACTAGTTTATAAAACCCAACTATCAGGACTAGTGATTTTACTAGTTGGCTGATTACTAGTTCTAGTTCATCCAAACAGGCTCAAAGTCTTTGCCTTGATTTATTATTATCTAGTAATTATTTACACCTGCTGCAAAAAAAACTTTAAAAAGGGAAAATAAAGCTGGCCTTCCACATGGTCAGCGCCTATTTAGTACCAGACCTTGTAGCTGTATATCAGAAGGTGTTAATCCATCATCATCCCCATCTCGCCACCACAGTAGTCCACCGTACCATGACTCTTTCGAGCGCAGGGGATTAGAAGACTTGCGCCATGGGAAGACCTCATGGTATGAGCAACTATCATGGGTATAGGGAAAGCCCTCCCGGAGCATGTGTTTGAGCAGAAGTCTTTGCTGGATTTAAAGGCTAGGTTTGTCAGGATTTGTAAGTGTATATTTATGTATCTATGTGTTGTTGTTTCCCTTGTCATGCATATGATATTCTGTTCTTTTATTTGTTGACAAATTATTCGAGTCTTCTAGCTAATTAATGTTGTCAAAAGAGAACTCTGCAAAAGAATCTGATGAATTTAATTATAATAACAATACTAGTAGTTTATATGAAGCAATTAAAATGTAGGCAAGAAGATATAAGGACAGAGAAGCGACACGTCTACATGTCAGACGAGTTAGGTAGATGAGAGAGAGAGAGAGAGAGAGAGGAGAACCTCGTTGGAACAGTAAGTCGTAGATTTAGCTAGAAGGAGGAGTATCCACCTAACTTGTTGGGGCCACTACCACGTCATCCATGGCACGGTGGGGTGTCAGCCGCCAGGATCCGCCGGAGTTGGGACCGGGACGCCCTTGGGCAGCAAGGTCGCCAAAGATGACAGAGGCGTGTGCGCGTGAGTGAGAGGGCACGTGTGTGTGGGTGTGCCGGCATGTGGGGCCTTAAATGACACGCCCGTAAGGCCTGTTTGGATCCATGGACTAACAAGTAGTTGACTATTGTTTAGCTCGTGAGGATCTAAATGTATGGGTGGCTTGTGAATGGACTAACAATTAATTCAAGTCTCAACTAGTTAGAGCATCTCCAAGGAACTTGGCATTTGGGTTGGCATTTGAGTAAAATGCAAAAAAGAGTAAAAACAGCCCTCCAATGGTTTTGCAAACCAAGTTGGCATTTTGACAAAGTTGGCATTTGAGGGAGGAGACTTGGCAAAAATGCCAAGCCATCTACAACTTGGCAAAAGGAAAATCTCGCATGCTATTGGAGGGCTGAGCGAGCGAGGAGGAGGTCGCGGGAATTTTTTTCGGCTGACGGGTCCACTTTCACAAATGCCAAGTTTCATTTGCCAAATCCCTTGGAGTACACCTATTTTTAGAGTTTGCATTTCTATTTGGGACTTTGCAAACAACCACAAATGCCAACTCCAAATGCCAAGTCCCTTGGAGATGCTCTTATTAGTTATTAGTTCATAAAATCCAACTATCATGACTAGTGATTTTACTAGTTGGTTCATCAATAGCCCTAGTTCATCTGAACAGGCTCAAAGTCTTTGACTTTATTTATTATCTAGCAATTATGTAGACCTGCTGCCCAAACTTTAAAAAAGGAAAATAAATCTGGCCTTCCCCATGGTCAGCGCCTATTTAATACCAGACCTTGTAGCTATATCAGAAGGTGCTAATCCATCATCATCCCCCATCTCGCCACCACAGTAGTATCCATCATCATCCCCCATCTCGCCACCACAGTAGTCCGCCGTACCATGACTCTTTCGAGGGCAGGAGACCAGAAGACTCTCGCCATGGGAAGACCTCATGGTAATGGACGAGAAACTATCATGGGTATAGGGAAAGCCCTCCCGGAGCACGTGTTTGAGCAAAAGTCTTTCCCGGATTACTATTTTGATATAACCGACAGTGAACATCTGGTGGATCTGAAGGCTAGGTTTGCCAGGATTTGTAAGTGTATATTTATGTATCTATTTGTTGTTGTTTCCCTTGTCATGCATATGATATTCTGTTCTTTTATTTGTTGACAAATTATTCGAGTCTTCTAGCTAACTAACGCTGTCAAAAGAGAACTCTGCAAAAAGAATCTGATGTATTTAATTATAATAACAACACTAGTCGTTTATATGAAACAATATAATTGCAGGCACAGAAGCGACACTTCTACATGCCGGACGAGTGGTTGAGGAGCAACCCGTCAGCGACAGCCTACAAGTCTCCTTCCCTGACCCTTCCGCAGGAGATCACTGACGAGGGCGTACCTCAGCTCGGCGCCGCGGCACCGCGCGCCGCCATAGAGGACTGGGGCAGGCAGGCCTCCGACATCACGCACCTCGTCGTCAGCACGACGAGCAGTGGCTGCTTGCCTGGTGCGGACTGGGAGCTCGTCAAGCTCCTCGGTCTCCCACTCTCAACCAAGCGTCTCATGATGTACCAGGCTGGCTGCCACAGCGGCTGCTCCGCCATTCGCATCTCCAAGGACCTCGCCGAGAACAACCCCAGCGCCCGGGTCCTCGTCGTGTGCTGCGAGGTGTACGCCTTGTCGTTGCGCGGCCCCTCCGAGGACCATCTTGGAAACCTTGTCGGGCAGGCGCTCTTCGGCGACTCGGCGGGCGCCGTCGTGGTGGGGTGTAACCCAACTTCAGACGAGCAGCATGCCATGTTCGAGCTCGTATCAGCGTCACAGGAGATTGTACCTGCGACGGGAGACGCCATCGTGTCGTGTCCAAGCTCCGGGACGAGGGGGATAGTGTTCAGGCTGCAGCCCGATGTCCCATTGCATGTATCGGGTGCCGTGGGCCGATCGGTGGAGCGTGCGCTGCAAGAGATACTAGAGATCGGCAGCGGCAGCAGCTTCCTGATGACGACGACGGTGACGACGGCTGTGGCACCACCGGACTTGAACGACGAGTGCCTGGCCCACAGCACTCGGCAAATCTTTGCCGAGTGCCTAACAGTTGGCACTCGGCAAGGACTGACAGCAGGTGGCTGCCGTCACCAACGGCCACCTTTGCCGAGGCCCGGGCTTTGCCGAGTGCCCGGCACGATATTTGGCACTCGGCAAAACGAAAAACACTCGGAGATGAAGCCTCTAAGTGAAATTGGTTTAGAAACGCTGCTTCTAGCAAAAGCCGTTGGTCCAGTGGATGTTTGCTTGCCAAATAATGTGAAGTTACTTTATGATGAAATATTGAGAAGATGTGATGGTGTACCGTTGTTTATAATTGGTATGGCAGACAGGCTGAAGGAACAAGTGCTGGACCTGCGGCGACAAGTCCCCTGGCTGCCACAACGGTTACAACAAGCACTGTCCTCTGCTTTTAATGACTTGTCTAGTGATTATTTGAGGTCACGAACACTACAACTGTACATGAGCATGTTTTCATATGGCTTCAAGTTTGAAAAGGATCGACTCATCTTGAAATGGATATATACATGACAACCGTATTGATCTTTTCGGCGGTCATTACCAGGAGTTTACAGAGACGTCCTTCTCCATTCTAGTGGACAGGAAGGTCATTACCTGTGTAGCATCAAACTGCAAACACAACAATGTGGATGAAGCCGAGTCCTGCCAGTGGCAAGTCAATCATATTATTCAGCAATTCCTTGCCTCCAAACCTGCAGAGAGTTTCAGTTTCACCACCACTACCCTCAACTTAGTGGCAGCATCAGCAGCAACAGAAACAGGTCGTTACGACAACGAAACCAGCAGCAGGATTGCACGGAGGTTAGCCCTCCACCATCCAGATCCCCTGCTCCCATCCCTGCTTGAAACTATGGATTTGTCTCAGACTCGTTCACTATCTGTGTCTAGGGTTGTCAGCAAAATCCCTCTGCGCAGGTTTGCAATTTGGTGGTGCTGGATTTCGAAAGCTGGGAGAATCTTAAGGATGAAGATCTACTACAGTTATGCAGAAGCAAAATGTTTTTGAGGTATTAGAGCGTGAGGAATACCCGAGTCAGCAAGCCCCCGCACGAGATCAGCGAGCTGCGGTTTCTGCGGACACTGGATGTACCTTACACATGGATAACAGAGCTCCCGCTTCAAGTGTTCCTGCTAACAGGCACACCGATAACTAAGCATCTGCCATTGCCAATTGTGGTGCACAATATACGACGTTTCTACCAGCTAAAGACACTAGCCACTGTTGATTTGACTAATCAACCTGCCAGCTTCGTCAGTGCTCTAGGTGATCTACACAGTTTGTAGATGCTTGCAGTTACATGGTCCTTTCACCTGTCAATCGACAAAGACTACTGTGAAGCGTTACTGTCATCCGTTGGAAATTGGAATAACCTCGAGTCCCTAACCATTTAGTGTGGACTGGGCTGCTCCATAGACTTCAATTCCTGGGCTCCCTGGAAGAGTGTGGTGTGCCTAGGAGGCTTCAGAAGTTCAAAGTGACATCAGGAAGATTTGCATGTGTTCGACAATGGATCCATGGTCTCAAGTGTCTCGTTTTCGTGCATATCATTGTGTGCGAGCAAAGGGATGGATGATCTGAGGACTCTTGGAGACTTGCCCAGCTTGCAGTGCTTAATACTAGACTTGGACTTCATTCCTGGAGATCCATCCTCGCAAACCCCGAGCTGATGTAATCACTAATCAACCAACCAAAAGCCAGAGAAGATTTGACGAGAGAAAGGAGCACGCGACATCTCGACTGGGGGAGAATGGGCCGCGCGGCCCGCTAGGGCGCCCGGCGACGCCGCCGCCGCCACCGCCGGCGGCCCCTCCTCGTCCTTCCCTCCCTCTCCCCCTCCCCCTCCCCTCTCCCACCTCTCCTTCCTGCCGGTTCGCCGCTCCGGCGCCCGACGCACGCCCGCCGGGATGGGCGCCGGCCATGGCGGGCCTACGACCTCGGGCGGCCGAGCGCCGGCCATGGCGGCCGGGCTTCCCAGGCGAGGCCGGGGAGGCCGGACCTGGCCTTCCCCGCGGCCTCTGCCAGCGGTGGGCCGCCGCCCGCGTCCCCCAGCGGCCCCGACGACGGGGCCGGCCAGCCAGTGCAGCCCACCCAGCAGGCGGCCGGCGCGGCCCCGGCGGCCACCCCAGCCCCTTCCTCTGGGCCCCGAGGCAGGGCCCTCTCTCCCAATGCCGTCCCCTTCATCCCTCTCTCAGCCGGCAGGAGCAAGACGGAGAGATGGGCCGATGGGGCATTGACGGACTGCTCCGAGGATGAAGATGACGCCCCGCCGCACGTCTACGCCGCCCGCCGCATCCTGCAGCCGCCGCGGGCGCGCCACCTCTCCTCCAAAGCCGGGGAGGGCTCAGCCAGAGAGGATGCCCGCCAGGTGTTCTACGGAATGCCGCAGACACCTGACGTGGATGCAACCGCGCGTTCCGCAGCGGACGACGCTCCTGGGACGGCCGAGGGCCCCCGCGCCGCCCGCAGCGACGCCCTGGCACGCTGGAGCCACCCTCGCCGACGGTCACCGGCCCGGAGCGCCATGTCGATGACGCCGCCGCCGGGCAAGCCGTGCTCTGCGACCTGCAGGGCGCCCGCCAGGTGTTCGGTCGGCGGCCTGACCGCCGCACCCCGCGCCTTGAGCTTGGGGAGAGCTCGGCCGGGGCAGGGTCAGCCGCCGAGGCGAGCCGCTGTAGCCAGGCGGCCGCGGACGCGGGGCCAAGGGCCTCGCCGCCGGCAAGGGATGACGCTCCACGGCCTCACCGCAGGTCGCGACGTCACCAGTGCCGGGCACCCGCGGCTCGAAGGAGGTCGGGCACGGTGGTCTCCTCCAGGACGCCGGCCCATCGACATCTTGGCCCCGACCCGGAGCCACGGCTCCCGGCATCAAGGCGGCTTGGCCCCAATCGCCGGGCTTCCCCTCCAGACGTGGACGGCTGGCGCGAGGTGCTACCCCGCAAGCCGTCACCAGAGGCTGGTGCGTGCGTGGCGGCGGCGAGGCCGGCACGGAATACCCGCCAGCCTTCGTCCACCGACCGGCGCAGGAGGGACGTCGAGGGACGGTGCCTCAACTGCATGGCAATGGGACACCGGATCGCCACATGCAAGTGAGAGCCGCCGTGCTGGAACTGCCATGGGCCCTACCACTGGGCCCGGGACTGCACTAGGCCGCCCGTGGTGGGCTCGTCCTCCAAGCGCGCGGACACGGACGCCGGCCGCGCTCCTAAGCGCAAGCGGGGAGCAATCCCCGGGAACTCGGGGAGCGCTGAGGGCCGCTCGCCGCCACCGCCACCGCCATCTCACTCTCCGGAGATGCCCACGGGTGCACAGGGGCCACCCCCATCGCCCCCGCCTTCCTCTGAGGTGGCCATCGCCGACATTCAGGCAGCGGTTGCAATAGTCATCGGGATCCAACCAGGGGTGCTACGGATCCGACGCTGCCCCGAGGGCTTCATCATCATCTGCCCCAACCAGGAACGCAGGGACAGTGTCGCGCCAACCATGGCGGAGGTCGTGGCCCGACACCGGGAGGATGACGTGCCAGCCGACCGTCGAGGACCGTCGATCCAACCCCAGCAGCAGCGGATCGGGACGACGACAGTGAAGCGTGCGCAGGCGTGGCGACCACTTGGCCCGTCGACCGCCGCTCCACGCGCACCCACGGGCTCTACCTCCGAAACCATGGTGCCGGGGCCGAACCGGGCGCGCCGACCACGACGCCGAGGGCGATGTGCCGGCCGGGGCAGGGTCGAACGTAGGATGATGCCGCGACAGGAGTGGCGCCCGCGCGCGCCACAGCCGGCACCCCCCGTCACAGTGGGCACCTCGACTCCGGAGGAGGCGCCTTCAGACTCGGTGGACATGGTTCCGGCGGCCGCGCCCCATCACACGGCAGCCACGGAGCCTACCGGTTTGCCACGGCCGGACCCAGGGCTCGACGACGCCTGGGCGGCAATTCTGGAGAGCCCGCTGCCGTAGTTGTGCGCCCCAGCTGGGGACACCGACGGCCTCGGGTTCGCGGACCAGGAGGATGAAGGGTCGGAGGTTCATGAAGGTGCGGAGGAGGCATACACGGTCCACTCGGCGGGGAGCCTTGAGTCGCCCGTGGACGCGGAGATCCCGGCGGCAGGACCAGCTGGGGACGCCTCGGACCGAGCAGGGCAGCTCACGAACGGCCAGGACGGGGACGCCGCGCCCGCGGTCGACGCCACCATGGACACGGAGGAGGGCACCGCGGCCCAGGGCACGCTCACGCTACTTGGCCTCTGGTGCGAGGACCTCGCCGAGGGGCCTCCCAGGTTCTGTGCTTCGGACGGGCGCGGGCGCTCTGGCTGTGCTGAGGAGGAACCGATCACCGCTGTGTCGATCGGGAAGCCACCTCTTACGCCGATTCACCACGGAGAGAACTCAGTGGCGGATGACACGCTGGCCCTCCTCAGCCACTGGGGTGAGGACTTCGAGGACGGCCCACCTGGCTTCTGCATCCCGGGCGCCTTCGGTCGCACCGACGACGAGTTGCTGCTGTCGGAGCCATCATCCGCCAAGCTGGACGGGGAGCCCAGCATGCTGGTACATCGTGGGGCAGGGAGCGACGACGACACCCCTCTCGGCTTCTGCTCGCCGGCACAGGCAGCGCTGCCGGCCGCAGGGACCTCCCCGGCTGGCAAGTTCGGCTCCTTCACGGCCCGCCTGAAGAACTTCGCTGCCCTCGCCTTCAAGAAGGCGACCACCCCGCCGCAGCCGGTGGCCGATTACTCCTTCGCCAAGATGCCGCACAGAAGGAGCAGAAGAATTGCGGCACAACCGCTCTCCAAGATCCCCGTCTCCAAGAGGGGCGAGGTCCTGGCCATGCAGCGCCTCGGGTTCATTCAGGCACACCCCACGGCGGAGGGGCAACAGAAGCTGGACGAGATGTTCGAGGGAGACCCAGAGACGCCACGGCCATCTGCGAGCTCTTCGCCGACGAGGAGAAGCGACGGAGGGCGGGGCGGCACCGCGGGAGCCGCGCATGAGTAATCCGTTATGCGTCCAAACCGAGGGTGGCTGAGCGTGTCTAAAATCTTGTGGCCACTCCGGAAAAATTTGTTAAAACTCTATTTTTATTAAATACAATGATGCGCAAAGTCTTTTGCGTATTCGACAAAAAAAAAAAAAAAAAAAAAAAAAAAAAAAAAAAAAAAAAAAAAAAAAAAAAAAAAAAAACCCCTTCGTTCCTGGACAGGCCAGTGATTTGCAATGAAGGATTCAGAATGCTCCAGAGATTTTCCGTTGACTGCAAATTGCCATGGCTCATTTTTCAAGCAGGAGCCATGCCACGCCTCAAACACCTTCAACTCAAGTTCTGCAAGTGAAGACCTTGTTCCGTACTTCCGTTGGGTATCACTAACCTCCAAAGGATCAGCGAAGTGGTCCTCAGTTACAGCAAGTGGTGCGCCAACAGCACCACTGTAAAGATTATAGTGAAGGCGGCGAGGGAACTGGATGCCAAGCATCACAACTCGATCGATCTCTTCATCAATGGAAGATTGATGTTCAGACAGTTGATGAGGAGGCAAAGAATGCAACCGGGACCTCTTCGTGCGCAACAGATACTGGACGCAGAAGAGATGATGCTCAGACTGAGATTACGGCAGCTGAAAGTTGATCGAAAGCCACACTATCCTGAGTCCTCACAGTCCCAGCAGAAGGTAATCAGATCACCACCCTGTTGCTTTGTAATTCTGACTGCCCACAGTCAGCTCTGTTTTCTCTAAAGTTGTCATATATGTACTCGTTGTCATTGCACCAGGAATGATCACCTTCTCTCTGGATCTAGCCTGGCAAGCATACCACTGGATGACACATCACTCCTCGCCACCTCCTGTGCATTGCTGTTGGCTGCAGTACAAACGTATCTGCAGTTCAGATGATATGTGAGCGTCTGGTGGTTCGTAGTCATTTGCCGCATTACTTACTACTAGTCTGTTCCAAATTGTAATTCGTTTGACTTTTTTTTTGTGACCACTGC
The DNA here is from genome assembly GCA_018135685.1 of Themeda triandra. Taxonomy (NCBI): domain Eukaryota; kingdom Viridiplantae; phylum Streptophyta; class Magnoliopsida; order Poales; family Poaceae; genus Themeda; species Themeda triandra. The sequence goes on along the minus strand of JAENPR010001093.1, from coordinate 36,736 downwards.
CTTATTCAAAAAATTATGTCAAATATCATTTCTTTTGCCGTGGCTTGCTTTACTAACCAAAGATCCTAAAAAATGACCTAAATTTAACCATATTTGCATAAATTTTTTTGAATAAGGCAATGGCCAAAGTTGAGGTCAAAAAAGTCAAACGAACTACAATTTGGAACGGAGGAGTACTAGAAATCTACAATAAACTCCGTCTACTCTCTGCCATTTGCACTATAACTACTCTGTTGGTCCGTATTGTCACTAGTGTATTGTTTCCTCCGTGTACCCTCTGAAACTTGCACTGTCCTTTACACCTGTATTTACATTGGCCTTTGTTAAAAGTTGCAAGGCCTGTGTAGAACATCAGAAGTTTCTTCAAATTCCTACCGAAGTTGGACTGTTCCACACAGGACCGACACAACTGGGCTGCCGTTTATGTGTGTGCTCTTGATTCAGTCTCAAATGGATTTTTTTGCTTCTAAGACCTTCATTATGTAATGTAATAATGCAAAACATTGCGTTGTGTCAGCTTATTTAACTAAGTATGTAAGTTTGGGTTTCAGTGAGCTGAGACTCACCGAGGGAAATGTTAACTTCTGCAGCTCTGCCATACTACTTGTACTTCTACACTAGTTGGTGTTGTTGTCCTTCTGCGTTGTAGAGCATCAATTAAACTGCTAGCGACGAGAGGGCTCAGAGACAGGGTGCTGACCTCCGAGTCCCAGCCAAATGTGGGCGTCGTTGCAGACGGTGGCAATGCTCTGGTCTGTTTCTCCTACCCATGATCACGACCGCCAACTCCTCCGTCCCTACACTCACCAACGAAGTCTCCGGTGAAAAGCCTCCCAAACATCCACTCGAAAAATCGAGGGGAATCGTGAGGGGAACGGGCAACTCACGGTCGTCGGTCCCGTGGGCGATGCGCCCTGTCCTGGACGGCGGCGGGCGCGTGATCCATGGAGGTGTCCGAGGACCGTGGCGGACACGGAGAGGTCATCTCGGACGGCGAATTGGACGGGCCTCGTGGCAGCGGAAGGCGTGGGGCGGCTGGAATGGTAGCGGTGATGGTCGGCGGCGCTGGAGGTAGACGGAAAGGATGTCCGCAAGTATGGGCCGACGAGAACGAGTGTTGGAAACAAGATGGCTAGGCCTGTCTGGGCCTGGTGGGGTTGTTGGGCTTTACGCCTTTAAATACTTTTGAGCCGAGAACTTTTTCCAGGAGTCGAAGGGGTGCAAGGCTAATTTCAAGTTTCGTTAATTAATGTAGCTTCGTTTACATTAAGAGAGTTTTAAGGCCTATGCCGCGGTGCGAAATCAGGAATTTCTTCCAACTCACCGAGTCAACTGCAGCATTCCGTTTTGTTTTTGTGTGTCCGTTCACTCACCACGAGATATTGGATTTCTTCCGACCTCGTCCGTTTGGGCTTCTTTTGGCCCGTTACAAACACGGGCCGAGGGGCCCCCGACTGGGCCTTCGTTCGATGGTCGACACAACATCGTGGCTAAATTAGAGCCTGTTGCATGATCCCGAAAGTACTGATGCTGGCATACGATATGCTTTGGACAGTTTTTTTTTTTTCTCCATTCAATTCACACCGCTGCCTTCTGCACTGATCCTACAGGGCCAGCGTGCGGTATATCTGGTCCTGGTCTACCGGTGGAGGTAGTATTTCCTGGCCTTCCCCTGATACCCTTATGACCTGATTCACCAAAAAAAAAACCTGATGACATGATCCAAGCTTTTGGAAACATTTTTTTTATACTAATGTGATTGACATCTAGAATATGCCGGCAAATGTCCTGATTCCACACAAAGGTGGGTGGAGATTCCGCCAAGGTAGAATCTAAGGACTCCCATACTACAGATGTACCTTAGTAGTCTAGGCTCAAAAAAAAAAAAAAAAAAAAAAAAAAAAAAAAAAAAAAAAAAAAAAAAAAAAAAAAAAGAATCCAAGGGCTCCCGCCCAACTAGCCTTGACCGAATTTTTGCATAATCAATGCGAAGTCATTGTTATGCACTATTCTTCTTTTGATAAAATTAAGACTGTACCAATACTCTCGTCTTGCTTTTGTTAAGACTCTGGGAACCATTGTCATCTGGTTTTGTCCCTAGCGTGGTACTTCAAAGCCGGCCTAATAACTTTTGATCCGGATGAGGACGACATGACACCAACCATCGTTCTTGGTCGCGACTTGTTGGCAGCTTAGCGCACACTCAAGCAACCTTACACCGCCAACTAATTATTCTTAATTAACAACATAATAAACATTGATTGCTGCACAATCAGTCTGAGTAGGCACTGACTTGGATAGAAGAGTGCCAACAATATGGTTGTTGTCAAGACCAGCTTTTTCCTTCAAGTCTTGTAAATATTAAAAGTAATGACTTGTCTGTCATAGAAGTTGTGATGACCTACAACACATGTGTTAAGACTGAGTCTAATGGGCAATCTCGCATGCAAGATTCTACTCGAGTGAAATAAAATATTCGGAAACTAACCTTGACTGAATCTTTGCATAATCAATGCAATATTCAGCACGGCGTTCACTCCCTCCAAAAGTCCTTTGTCCAAACTCGAGTAGAGATCTGCCCAGTAACACATAAGAGCGCAAGCAAAACAAATATTCTCAATCAGGCTTTTCACAATGACACCGTAAAAACAGGCTTTGTTTCCAGATTTCCAAACGGCCCGACATAGCGCTGCTATGCCAAAAGCATGGAATTTCTTCCCTTTTGGGAGCCATGTGTATTGCAACATCTCCATACCTGCGATATATTTCTCAGAATATTAACAGCTCCAAAACAATTGTAGGGCCCCGACAGGATGTTGATGGAGGTGTGGGCCTCCTCTCACGCCTTGTCAAACGGCGGCACCGGCCCTCCTAGGAGGCTGCCTGCGCGCACACACCGAAACGGGATCCAGGGAAGCGGAGGTGGTGCCGGCGGTGTGATGCTCCTGTCTACCGGTTGCCACTCAGTCGTTGGCTCACTGCTCCGGAATGGTCGCGGCAGCAACGGTGGCACCATCACCTTCGTCAACCACGATGGGCAGAAATGAATGGCCGACGCCTAATGGTGACGTTGCTTTGGGCAAGGCCGGGCTAGACTCAGGGTGGGTTGGACGGGCTAGGTCTAGACGTGGCCCATACAGAAAGTAATTAAGAGAAAAAATAAGTACCTTAATTGGCTGCTTTAAAATACGTGCAAATTTTTAGCGGAGGAGTTGCCATATTTATATCTAATAATTTCTTTCAAGAGGCCATCTTCTTTCTCTAACTTCCACCACCATTTTCATAAGAGGCTTATATTCATTTTTAAGTCTTGAATACCCTTCCGTTCTTTTTACTCTTTTCTTACAAATTTTGTCCATCTTACGAGATGGTCCTTTCTCTTAGTACCACCACCTTGCAGGGAAAAAGTTCTTCTGATCTTATCAAGCCTAAACTGTTCCGGGGACCATGTAAATGGAAATATGAAAGTAGATCTACCAACTATAGACATAGTACCACCTTTTCCACACATTTAGTCTTTTTAGAATTCTTTTCTTCAAAGGAGAGCCAATCAATGATATGGAGTCTGCTAGGGTTCATAGGAACTTCTAAATATGACCCACTACCGGAACGGCCCTTTTTGCCGATGGCCGGCCGCCATCGGCAAAGGCACTTTTCCCATCGGCAAAAGGTTTGCCGATGGCAAAGGTCAGTGGCCATCGGCAAACCCCCATCGGCAACAATTCATCGGCAAAGCCGGGTTTGCCGATGGCCACCGACATTGCCATCGGAAAACTTTGCCGATGGCCACGCGTGCCATCGGAAAAGCCGCCACGTCGCCCGACGCGCCGTCGGGCCGACGGCCAGGCTTTGCCGATGGCCGACGTGGCCCCGGCCATCGGCAAAGATTTTTTTATTTTTTTTGAATTTTTTTGCCGATGGCCAACGCCGTCGGCGATAAGAATTTGCCGATGGCCGAGGCCATCGGCAAAAAAATTTCAAAAAAAAAAAAATAAAAATGGGTTTGCCGATGGCCATGGCCATCGGCAAAGTTATGGTAGCCATCGGCAAACCCGGGGATTAGTTGAATCATAACCCCAGGTTTGCCGATGGCTAGCCATCGGCAAACCTGGAAAAAAAAATTTTATTTTTTTTTCGTTTTCTTTCCATTTACATTACAATTTAGCACATGCATCACATATATATCAATTAACCCACATATATAGCATATAATCCACATATATAGCAACGAAATACGGTTTTAAGCATCGATACATGTCCATCGGAATCCAAACATATCCGGACCACAAGCAAAAGAGTCATACATGTCACAAGTCATCCATACATATCTCACAAGCTACAAGACTAAACCTAGCTAGTGGCGCCATCCCCTTGGGTCCCGGAGCCCCCGGCATCCTCCCCCACGCAGCCAACTCGGCTGCCCCGGGGCCGCGGCGTGCGCGCGGCCGACGTGCTGCGGAGGGAGCACGGCAGGGACGGAGTGCCCCGGGTGCGGAGGGAAGGCGGCAGGCCCGGAGTGCGGGTGCTGCGGCCACAAGTACCCCTTGTAAGGTCGAGATGGCGGACTAGAGGGTGGGTGAATAGTCCTTTTTAAAACTAATCGCTCCGGCTAACCGATATAAATGCGGAATTAAATCTATCGGCCTAACCAAGACTTTCACCCCTCTATCTATGTCTCTAGATGCACCTTGTAAAAGATCCTAAACAAGAAGACAAGGTGCCAATCTAGCTAGTGCACACTAAACAAGTCTAGCTTGCAAGGTCACACAAACCTAAGCAACTAGTACTTTAGCAACCGGGTGTGCACCTACACAATTCTAATGAGCAAAAGCACAAAGCCAACCTAAGCTCACTAGATGCTCATGGACAAAGCTACACAAGCCAAACCCAAGAGCTCAATCTTACTTAACTACACAAGCTAAGCAAGGCAACTTACTCTACTTCTAGCTACACAAGCAAGAAGGTGATTAACAAGCTACTCAAGCTAACTAACCACAAGAGCAACTACACAAGCTAAACAAGAAAGTAAGAAAAGTAAATACAAAGCTTGTGAAAGAGATTGCAAACCACCGCGAAGTGTGGACACAAGATGACTCGGCGATTTTTCACCAGGTTCACTTGGTTGCCCCCAAGCTACGTCCCGTTGTGTCGACCAACACCTTCGGTGGTTCCTCCGGTCTTTTCACCTAGATGGTTCTTCGGTGTGACCCTCAAGTCACTTGCCCCTCAAGGCACGCCCCGCAAGGCACCGCAAGACACCACTCTCAAGTGAGCCCCTCAAGGCACCGAGCAAACCCACACACTCAAGGGTGGTAACTCAATGACACGCGCAATCCAATAGGGCTACTCTTCGCGATCCCCGCGAGGTGAGTACCGACCTCTCACAATCTCTTCTCCGGAGCACCGTATCTCCACGCGTGCTACCACGGAGCCTCTTGCCACCAAGCCGTCTAGGAGGTGGCAACCTCCAAGAGTAACAAGCTCTCCGGCTTGCAACACAACCACCTAGTGCCACAAATGCAATCTCACAAAGCACTCGCACTAGAATCGCTCTTCTCACACTATCGGATGGTCACTACCAAGCATATGTGAGTTAGAGGGCTTCCAAGCACCACCACACAAGGCAACATAGCCGGGCGTGCTCGGCAAGACCGGCCACAAACCGGCCAAGACTCATATTTATAGCCCCAAGGGCTGAAAGAGCCGTTGCCACCTCGGGCAACCGAAACAAGAGCGCCGGACGCGCCCGCCTCAACCGCCGGACGCACGTACCCGCGTCCGACGCACCAGATCTAGCCACGTGTACTAGCCGTTTGAATTCGCCCGTTGCCGCCCAACGGCTCACTCGTAAACGCGCTCGCAAACCCGCGCCGGACGCGTCGCCCGGGCCGCCGGACGCGTCCGGCGCTCTCACGCAGACCGCCCGCGCGCCGAGAACTTTCGGTCCGCGTCCGGCCCGCCGGACGCGGCCGGCCCCGTCCGCCGCCCTCGGACGGCCCCCGCGGCCTCACGACGAAGCCCAAGACGCGCCGGACTGCGCACGTGAACGGCCGCGTCCGCCGCGTGCGTCCCGGCGCGTCCGACGCGCGACACTCGCTCACGCCAAGACACAATGCGCCGGACGCGTCCGGCGCCCAAGCCCTGCGCGTCCGGCGCTGTCAAAACTTCGTTTTTCAGCCCGTCGTGACGCCAACTTCTCAGACATGCTATCCAACAAGTATACCAACTTGATCAACAAAGATAGCATGAATTCAACCAAATTTTGCATTCGGCGCAATAGAAAATAAGCATCCATTTTTCTCGAAAGCGCCGAATCCCGCCTCGCAAGCTCGGCGGGAGGGAGAGAGGGACCCAAGCCCAACTCAACCCTACAAACCACAGCGCGAACATTCGCCACCTTTGTAAATGTGCCAACACCACCAAGTGTACAACTCCATGTGCTTGTGTGTTAGCATTTTCACAATCATTTTCAAAGGATTTTCTCTTCAACTCACCATGCCACTCGATCCTAGCACATCGCAATGTTAGATCGCTCAAGTGGCACTAGATGACCGATATGCAAACAAGATTACCCCTCTTGATAGTACGGCCATCTATCCTAAATCCGGTCAAGTACTTCTCTACTCAACCTTTAGACCGGTGAAATGAAATGCCCTAGGTTATACCTTTGCCTTGCGCATTTCCATCTCCACTGTCATCCTCCATTGTGCCAATGCACCGCATGCACGACACGATCATCAAATGATATGATCCACTTCATATCATCATGTGACACTCTTGGTCCATCGATCTTGACCTCACTTGCTCTTCACCGTTGCGTCGGTCCATCGGCGCCAAGTCTTGCCCAAGCTTCACCATCGCATGGTCCTTCGCTCCTTCGCTTGGCCTCAACTTGCCCTTCACACTTGCAACCGGTCCATCAAGCCAAGCCTCGTCTTGATCTTCACCTCTTGGTCACATGACTCCATGTCATGTCTCATTTGCAATGAGCTCCTTTATCAACTCATGTGTTGAGCCTCACAACATCTCCAAGCCATCTCCACCATGGCATATGTTGCTCACACACATGTACCTGTGAACTAACTCCTGTGTATCTCAATCATCACACATGTTAGTCCACCTAAAGTTGTCACTCAATTATCAAAACCAAACAAGGGCCTTTCACCCCTGCGGCGGTGGAGGACCCCAGTACGTCTGCATGGGGAAGCCCTGGTACGGTGGCGTGGGGAAGCTCTGGTACTGTGGAGAAGCTCCTGGTGGGCTTGGAGTCGGGTTCGAACCCGCCGACGGTGCCTGCACAAAGAACAAGTGATGTAATTAGTACAACTCCCCTGCAAAATTTCGGCAGCACCTCCCCTACACGGGGAGGTTCCAAAACCTGCAAAAAACATGGCACGAAGGCCAAACATGGGCACGAAGGCCAAACATGGGCACGAAGGCCAAACATGGCACGAAGGCCACACATGGCACGAAGGCCAAACAGGGGCACGAAGGCCAACTGACGCGACAAGCTAAAGCGAGAGGCAATGTACTGACCCGACCAAGTCCAGAAAGAGGCAGTGCACCAGGCAGTGGAACTACCGGTGGTGGAGCGTAGATCGAGGCAGGAGGCTCCTCCATTCCCGGGATCTGGGCCGCGAAGTGCCTGCCCAACTGACGCTAGTAGTGCGCCGTCAGTGCCGCCACCGCTCCCGAACCCGCGCCGACATCCTCGCCTCAATCCTCGCCTCAATGGCCACCTCCCGCTCCTCCTCCTCGGCCTTCATCTCCTCGATCGTGGCCTCGCAATATTACACCAAGACGATTGATGTTATTTGAAGGCGAGGCTACATCATGAAACTCCACTTACCCGAAGACCGCGATCACCTCGCGCGCGCTCCGCTGCCGAGGCGCTATGGGGATCTGCGATCCGCCCCACTTTCCCGGTCTCTCCCGCGGATCTCGGTCGCCGTCTCAACGGAGGACGGGTCGATGGCGCCGTTGGCCAAGTAGTACCGGCCGTGCCGCTTCCTCCCTCCAACCCTCTCGCAGGAGGTCGGTGTCCGGGGGCTCGGTGGCGGGGTCGTAGGTGTCGCCATGTTTCGCTCGAGCCGCGGCGGTGTACTTGGTGAGCCTCTCGTAGACCGTCGGGCCGGTGTACTTCTCCTCGGCCCGTGCGACGAGCCGTACACGGTGGTGGGCGTTTTCGCTTTGCCGATGTGAGCAAGCGCGAACCCCGTGAACTCGTTGATTTGCTCACCAACATGCGACGACGACTGCGAGGAAAACACAAACATGGTTACAAGTAGTGACAATTGAGTGCTATAACAAATGCATCAACGTAAGGATACATACCCATCCGTCCATGTACTCCGGGATCGCTCCCTTGGTGGTGTGGGACCCCGACCGGTCGAGCTCCGCCTTGCGTTTCAAATGACGTCTCAGGGCGCTCCGCGTACGCCGCAGCGTACGTCACCCTTTGACAATTGCCTCCCGGTCAGTCCTCGTACTTGCCGCACCAGCCGAGGCATCGCATGACTTTCAAGTTTTTGATATTACGAGATAATGAATGGAATGTGTCATGTAAGAAATCATAACGGATGTTTCCTGCCTAATTACCCGCAAGTACTGCTCCTCGGTGAGGTCGGTCTCCTCCTGACAAGACAACTCCCGGGCCTCCGTCTTACTTATCTTCTGATTCTTCATGTTGGCGTAGTAGCTGATGACGGCCTGGGTACGCGCCTCGTAGAACATGTCCCCGAGCCGGTCAGCGCACACCACGTCCTGCTGCTGCGACGCCCGCACGTCGTCCACCCCCTCGTCCAACTTGAAGTACAACTGCACACAGGCATCAAACATCATTTCATTGTTTGAAAGAAGTCCAACGAATAATGTTGTATTGAGATATGTGATGCGATGCAAAGACTCACCCAGAACTCATCCTTGATCTTCTGAGCAACGACTCTTCCCTGGTCGTCCGTGATAAGGTAGAAGTCCCGCCAATCCTCCCAAGACGATGGTCTCACCCTTGGGGGTGACGACCAAACCAGGAAGTGCTTCTTAATCAAGGCAGCTCGGATGCTAGTTGGACAGCGTGAGCACTCCTTTTTGTCACCTTTTTCCAGCCCCCGCACGAGTCATTAACAGCAATTGTTAGTACGCATTTTGAATTTGAAAATGTCATATGAACAAGTGTAGAAATCAACAATGGTTACTTACTTGCCCGCGGGCCGGATCACCGGCGCTCGTCGGCGGAGGGTCGGAGCCTGGTGGGGCCGCGCCGGAAGGGCTTACGAGGAGCTGTGGAACTCGAGCCGCCCGCGGACTCCTCGTCGCCACCCTGGACCTCGTCGTCGCCACCCTCGCCGTCCTCGTCGTCTCCACCGCCGCCGCCGCCATCGTCACCGGTCGTCGTCCTCGTCGTCGCCTCCTCCTGGGAGGCCGTCGGCAACAGCCTCCTCGACGGCGTGCGGTGTCGTCCGCTGGGGGGCCTCCGACCCCGACTGGTGGACGGCTCCACCTCAAGCTCCTCGTCCTCGTCCTCGTCCTCGTCCTCGCGGTGGTCGGCCGCCACGTGCTCCTCGTCCTCGAGGTGGTCGTCCTCGCGGTGGTCGGCCGCCACGTGCTCCTCCTCCTCGGGCCGCTGCGTCCGGTACCTCGACTGGACGTTCCATTGTGGCCGCTTTCCGCCTGGCATTTTGTCGAGTGCCTGCAATGACAAAGATTAGAAGAGTTAGTATTAATGACAAATACTTGTAAAGAAACATAAATGCAAAGCAAAATTAAGAACTGCAAGGTAATATTAATAACAATATAGTATTACATGAATTAGAAATTATCTCCGCGAAAGGCAATATTGCCGGTGAGCGCTCGTCCTCATCATCGTAGTGTCATCATCACTATCAATATTGTCGAGCTCTCTTTCATCCTCATCATGATCAACATCCTCCTCAACAACTACATCGCGTCGCCACCGCCATTCCTCAAGGATTCGTAAGTCCTCGGCATCGTGTACCTCATCACCCTCGTCCTCATCGATGTCGTTGTTTACTTCCATACCCATCAAGCAATGTCTATCTCCAACCTACCTTCTAGCCCCTCGGGTTGATAGAACTCATCATTCCTTGGGTCAAAGTTGTAATCATCATCGTTTGGGACCGCCGCTTTACCGTGTGGCGATACCATGTGCACAAGGCTCCAACCCGCAAGGCGCACGTCATTTTGGTTTGCCCATGGGAGGTAATAAACTTGCGTGCCGTCTCGGTTAGCCACAATATAGACATCGTTTCCTCCATATTTGGAATCCTCTCGGATTTCGACTAGCCCAATTGATGTGTCCTTTTTCGTGACCCCAGGATCGAACCAATGGCATTTGAATACCACTGGCTTACAACCTAGGTCTTTGCCAAAGTCAAGCTCCAATATCTCATCCACTATGCCGTAATAGTCCTTCCCATCCGTGCCGGCGTACGAACTCCGCCGCACGTGGTTTTTAGGTTGCCCCGTTTCTCTTCGTACTTTCTCGTGCGAAAGCGATAGCCATTCACGTCATAAACGTTGAATGACTCGACACTACGGTCAAAGCATTTGCCCACACATCTCAATGCAGGACTCATTTCCGCATCAAAATTAGCCTGCAAGGTTAGGACAGGTAGATAGTTACATTACTCGCTCATAGGAGCAAAGCGGAATCTCAAAGTCAGAAAGAGGTTACTTGGATGGTACCTTGCTACTGAACCAATTGACGAAATCGGGCTTATTATGTCTGAGAAGATGGTCTTTTTCATCCTCGGTAGGAGCCGTACTGCCCCTCCAGTGTTCAATGATAAATTCCCTGGAGAAACAATAGACAAGGGGGTGAATAGGTGGAGGATAGTGGCGGCATATTTAACAAGCTAGCTCATCGAGAACTTACTCTTGATAATCTCGGGTTTTTTCAAGGTTCAGCAACAAGTATATCATGATAGTGTGCCACTCATCATGCATCAAGTACACGTTGGTCCTGCGCCGCTCTCCCGAGATCCCCATTGAAAAGGCCGAGGGTGCATGAATTCTCGTCGATGTTGTAACGAGGGGTTGGATCTCCCGGTCTTTGAAGTTTTTCGGTATAGTACGCCCGTGTGAATGTCGACACCTCCTCCATAATGAATGCCTCTCGCAACGAAGCCTCAATTTTGGCTTTATTTTTACACTTCTTCCGAAGTAGCTTTAGACACCTCTCGATTGGATAGCACCACCGGTGTTGCACGGGCCCCCCAACCGTGCCTCCCTTGGTAGGTGCAAAATGAGATGCCGCATGGAGAGGAAGAAGCCTGGTGGAAATATCATCTCCAACTTGCGAGCAACTTTGGTACTTGTTCCTCCAGTTCAACACAAACTTCCCGAGACAACTCCTTGGCACAAAGCCGGCGGAAGAAAAGCTCAACTCTGCCGGACGCACCACACGGCTCGAGGAGGTATCCCCGGTCATCGCAGAAGGATACGCTCAATCCGGATGTGGAAGTCATGACTCTTCATCCCTACGACTTTGCCGGTCGCAAGTTCACCGCCCCGCTCGGGATTCGCCGCATACCCATCGTGGAAACTTAGCTTCTTCATCCACTCCGGTGCTTCCTTCCTATGTGGCCTCTTCGGGATGTAATCGGCCGGCCCTTCTTCCATCTCTTGCCCGGCGCAGGGCCTTCATCACTAGATGTGGTCTATCACAAATCGTTTCAATGTCCAGTCTAGCCTTAACGTTGTCCTTTGACTTCTTGCCAATCTCCATGAGTGTTGCCCGAGTGCCTCGGCGACATTCTTTTCGTGTGCATTACATCGATGTTGTGTGGAAGAAGAAGGTCCTTGTAGTAGGGAGCCTAGTCAAGCCCGAGATATGAGTCCACATGTGCGTGGTACCATATCCTTTGAAACCACCATTCACGTCATCAATTTCGAGAGCCTCTATCTCGTGCAAGGATGTCACCGGGCTCTTTTCCTTAGGGATGGGGCCGATGACTTGAACACCTTTCGTGAAGTGCTTTTTATCTCGTCTCGGTGGATGGTCCTCCTTTAGGAATTGACGATGTTTGTCGAAAGAAGAATATTTGCCACCCTTGGCCGCCAGTGAACATCACATCTGCCTTGCATGTTGGGCAAGGGAACTTCCCGTGAACACACCACGCGCCGAATAAGCCGTACGCCGGAAGTCATGCATTGAGTACCGGTACCACACATGCATCGTGAAGTTCATCTTTGTTGCTCGGTCATACGTCGCACCCCCTCTTCCCATGCTTTCGCAATTCATCCCACACCGGCGCATGAACACACCCATGTTGTTGCCCGGTGTCCGTTATCGGCGTCAAGAACACGTTCTTGGGTTCGAACATGACGCCGGGGAAGATTCGGGGGATCACGAACACGGGCCAACAAGTGTACGGGGCCGCACTCATCCCAAACGGGTTGAACCCATCTCATTTGCCGGTGCTACGCGTACATTCCGAGCCTCCTTGGCCTTTTCGGATTCATGACATCGAAGTGCTTCCATGCCTCGCCATCCGCCGGGTGCCGCATCTTGTCACCGTATCTTTTGCCATTTTTGTGCCACGTCATTTGTTTCGCCGACTCCGGTGTCATGTACTTGCGCTGCAGCCTCGGTAGTACAGAAGGTGCCTAACCACCATCAAGGGGATCTTAGACTGTTTCTTACTACCATCACCGCCTTCTACCTCCACGTATCTAGAGGCTTTGCACTTCGGACGGTGTGTTGCTTTGTCTCTTCGTCTCCCGAATGACACACCCGTTCTTACAAGCTTGGATTGGGTCATACGGCATCTTGAGTGCTCGAAGGAGCCTCGTGACTCGTACGTGCTCTTCGGCAACACGTGAAGCGCCGGAAGCAGCCCGCCAACCGTCGCCAACACGAGATCAAAACCTTCTCGACTGATGCCCAGTGACGCCTTCAAGCCTATTTGGCGTGAAATGGCATCCAGTTTAGAAATGTTGGTGTTCACGTGAAGGGGCTGTTGTGCCGCCTCCATCATGGTGTAGTACGCCTTTGCTGTGTCCTCTGGATATTGTTCCTCCACCTCCGTTCCTTCACAGCGCCAACGTACGCGCATGTCCGCCATTCCGGCATCTCGCATCAAACCCCGTGAGGTCCGGTATCACCACCGCCTCCCTAAGCCGTTTGCGTTCCCCATGGAGAGTCCATCGGGTGTAGTTTGGAACGTATCCATACTTCCAAATATCTTGCCACATCGGCCGCTTCTCTTTCCTTGTCTCGTTCTTACACTTGGCACAGGGGACAAAACACCCGAATCGACCCTTTAGCGATGGGCCAAATGCTTGCTCTAGGAATTCATTGGTCCCCTTTATCCATTCCTCTGTCTTGTCTTTGAACCCCGTGTACATCCACTCACGGTCAGCCATCCTCTGTCATGCGCCAACGTAAGCGAGTAACAGAAACAAGAGCTGCATCTACAAGGCGTTCCTACCATCTAATAGGTGAAGGATAGGTCCTAATCCCACCCGAGGATGCGTAGATGGGTTAGCTTCCATGTTCCGCCCCCGTCCGAGTCGGAGTTTCGGCAGCACCTCCCCGCTGTTCTCCCGATACACGTCCCGACTGGGAGAGTGTGTATCCGGAGAACAACGGGGAGGGGCTGCCGAAACTCCGACTCGGACGGGGGCGGAACATGGAAGTTAACCCATCTACGCATCCTCGGGCTGTCCAAAAAACGTGGACAATCCGAAAGAGAAACCGTCGCAGATATGCACTAATCCGCATACCAACGACCGCGAATCTCTTTCGGACGGGAGACGCCTAACTCGGTTACGCAATGTACATACAACAACTATAAGACACAGAGGTAGTTTATACCTAGGGTGGCGGCGCAGAGGCGGGTAGCGGGCTGGAGGAGAGTCGACGCGGTGCAGGAAGGCCCGCAATGCCCAAGAAGAAGATCGCCGTCACCGAGTAGCTCCCACAGTCCTCCTCCTACAAAAAGAGGAAAAAGATTAGAAGCCACTAAAAATTTCGGCAGCACCTCCCCGCACGGGGAGGTGACAAAACCAGCAAAAAACATGGCACGAAGGCCAACAACCACCACGGCACGAAGGCCGATAAGCATAGCGGCACGAAGGCCGATAACCACAGCGGCACGAAGGCCGATAAGCATAGCGGCACGAAGGCCGACAAGAAGAGAAGGGTTCATATACCTTGCTCTCGTAGCCGAATCGACGACGGTGGAGGTGGAGGTGTCGGCGGGACGTACACGATCAAGCTCCCCTACGACACGTCCGGCTCTGCAAAACAATAAAGACATCAATATTAGTGGACGAAAGGCGTTGACGACATGGACGGAAGGTTTCGTCAACACTAAGAGCTACTTAACTACTTAGTAACTACTACTACCAAACACTACTAACTAACACTACTAACTACTACTACTAACCACTACTAACTATCACTACTAACTACGACAACTAACCACTACTAACAATACTAATTACTAGTACTAACCACTACTAACTACCACTAACTACTACTACTACTACATTCAAACAAGCATGAATGTAACAGCTCACTCATTCGCCACCCAAAAACTACAAAGCATCTGATCTACATAGGTCAAACTGAAGTAAACACAAATCTACAGTCCTAGAACACAAGTTCTCAACTAATGGCAAGAGCAATTCACAGATGCAAGCTAAAACTACTGACCGAGAAATTCAGGCCCAAAGCAAGCATGAGGGGTGGATTATCGTGCTGTATCCTTTGAGGGGTGGATTACTTTGGGGTTCCATCTATCGTGCTGTATCCTTCACCAAGCTCAACAAGATGGGAAGAAGATGAGGGGTGGATTACTCACCGGCGGAGCACCAGCGACGGCGGACTATCGGCGGCGTCGTGCTGCTGAGTACGGAGAGGAGGCCTCGCGTCCCCTCCCCTCTGCCTCACCTCCCCTCCCCTCTGCTGCTGAGGAAGGCGGAGTACAGATCGGCCTCGCCTCCCCTCCCCTATGCCCTCTCCCTCTGCTGGACGAACAAAGGGAGGAGCGGCGGTGCTCCGTGCGGTGACCGGCGGTGGGGAGACGCTTCCGCGGTGGAGGAGCGGCGGCGGGGGAGAGGAGCGGGGTGCGGCCGCGTGCGGGAACAAGTGCGGCGGGGTGGCGGCGGTGGAGGAGCGGTGGTGGGGTAGCGCTGGTGGAGGAGCGGTGGCGGCGAGCTCGGGGCCGAGCAGTGGCGGCGCAAATGGCGGTGGCGGCGGGGCGCTCGGCCAAGGGCGGGCAAGATCCGGCCGCGGTCGCCGGGCAAGGGCGGTGGGGCGCTCGGGCAAGGGCGGGCAAGATCCGGCCGCCGGTCGCCTTCTCGGGAAGAAAGGGCGGCGGCGGTGGGCGTCGGGCGGCGAGGGGGCGGCGGCGGTCGTGAGAGAGAGAGGGGGCGTCGGTGTGAGAGAGAGATAGGGTTCGGGGGAGATGGGCCGGGCTTATTCGATTTTTTTATTTTTTTTAAAAACAGACTTTGCCGATGGCCACACAGGCCCGGCCATCGGCAAAGCCTCGCCAACGTGGCGGCCGGACAGGCGGGCCCGCACACCGGCTTTTTGCCGATGGCCAGATGGACACGGCCATCGGCAAAGCCTTTTTGCCGACGGCCTAACCGTGCCGTCGGCAAAGTTTGTTTTTTTGATTTTTGCTTCGCATTTTTTTTCGTAACTTCCTACCTCAAATACAACCCACCTCCAAATCTTGGGACATTTTTGAACTTTTTAGCTATATTTCGTGAATTATTTCTGTTACTTTGTATTTTCCCACCGACTTCAAATTTGAACTGCAGGTACATGAAATAATGAGACTTTTTGATCCGAAAGATGATATTCATGATTCGCCGAGTATGTTGAGGCCGCATCCAGCACCTTGCATGAAATTACGACCATTTTGTCGTCGTAACGTGGGGAGTCACGTGCACGGAAAGTGTTTTTAAAATTATATAAAATCCAAACGAAGTCCGAAATTGACGAAACTTGACGAGTTGTCTCGCCATCGCATGTGGAGGCTCTGATAAAAATTTCAAAAAATTTTGAGCAAGTTGTAACGTCGGATGACCAAAACCTAGACATCTCCACATGTCATCACTTGTGATCACATGTGGAGTTGTCCGGTTTTGGCGATCCGACGTCACAACTTGCTCGAAACTTTTTCAAATTTTTACCACAAACTCCACATGCCATGGCCACACAACTCATCAAGTTTCGTCAATTTCCGACTTCGTTTCGATTTTATATAATTTAAAAACACTTTCTCGTGCACGTCACTCCCCACGCTACGACGACAAAATGGTCGTAATTTCATGCGAGGTGCCGATACGGCCTCAACATACTCCGAGCATCATGAATACCATGTTTTGGATCAAAAAGTTCTATTATTTCATGTACCTGCAGCTTCAAAACTGGAGTTGCTTAGGAAAATTGCAAACAAACAGAAATAATTCACGAAATATAGCAAAAAAACTCAAAATGGTCCCAATTTTTGCAGGTGGGTTGTATTTGAGGTAGGAAGGCACCAAAAAAAACTGGAAGCAAAAATCAAAAAAAAATACAAACTTTGCGACGGCACTCGGGAAGGCCGTCGGCAAAGAGTTTGCCGATGGCCGGCCATCGGCAAAGGTTGTGGGCCCGGCGGCTCCCGAGGCTGCCACGTGGCCGTGTTTTGCCGATGGCCGTGGCCATCGGCATATTCGGTGGTTTGCCGATGGCTGGACGGCCCGGCCATCGGCAAAGGGCACGGCGTCGGCCGGCCCCCGACGGCGTCGTCCCTGGGCCCATTTTGCCGATGGCTGGGCTTTGCCGATGGCCCGGCCATCGGCAAAACTGTGCCATTGCCGATGGCGGGAGTTTGCCGATGGCCTGGCCACCGGCAAATTAGAGGTTTGCCCATGGCCATAATTTGCCGATGGCTGGGCCGTCGGCAAACTGATTTTTGCCGATGGCCGCACTTTACCATCGGCAAACTTAGTGGTTTGCCGATGGCTGACCACTTTGCCATCGGCAAAGCTCGCCGCCATCGGCAAACAAGCCGATTCCGGTAGTGACCTTGACTGATTTTTTTGCATAAACAATGCGAAATCATTGTTATGCACTATTCTTCTTTGATAAATTATGACTGGCAATATCCTCGTCTGCTTTTGCCCCAAGAGCGGTGCTTCAAAGGCCAAATAAAGACCTAATAATTTATATATAGCTCTACTTTTTCATGGATAAGGACGACACAAACCATTTCCCTTCTGTTGCGACTGGTTGGCACCTTAGCACACTCGAGAAGCCTTAAACTACCATCGCTAGGTTCTGTTCCCAGTAGCTAGCGCTGCGGTTTTACGTGATGATGGCAGCTCGCCACCGTCTCTTTTTGCCAACGTTTTAGGTCTATTCACTACTTCATTTCTGTTAATGAAAACCAGGCATATAAGCTTGATCACAAAAAAAAGAATGGACGAAGTACTTATTAAGAGGAACCTAAGTTGTGAACTAGGACCTTAAATTTATGGCCCTAGAACTACATCCAGAATCCAAAATTAAGTAAAGGGTTTCGTGACATAGGTGACCATGCGTCACCACCTGTAGCAGTGTAATGACAGTCACGAACAACATCAGGGATTGCAGTGCAACAATGTTTTAGCAGACCCAGCGTCATCCAAACCGAGCTAAAACATCCTTTAAATTGATCTTTTTATTTCTGCTTTCCGGGTTCAGCTTGTTTGTTGTTGCTGGCTATGTTGCCTAGATATGGATACGAGTATTGTATACGATACGTATCGGACACGTGGGTACGCCATCCCTCATAAAACACTGACACGGTGAGACGTCCAATATATTTTAATTTGATATTTATTGTATATGAATTACAAGCTAAAAGTAGTTATCTCCATTTTTAACTTAAAACTTACAGGTCTTGAAGCAATTTATACAACATTATTCGATTTAGATTGTATAAAAGAAGTTCTTTGAACGCATAATCCCTAAAAAAGTATCCAGCATGTATCCAACGAGTATCGGTATCCGATACGTATTGGATACGGATACAGCACCTTCCAGACACCTCTTACATACAGGTCTTTTCTTCAAGAGCTCCATGTTCACATCATCAGTTCCCCAGTTCACATCATCACCAAGCTATCGAACTGGTTCATCAAGCTTGCGCCCAAAGGCGTTTGGCTTCATGTCCAAAACGTATATGGGGCCCATCCCAGGCGTACCCGCCAGCGCACAGGACCTCCTACTAGTGGCAACAACACGGCGATCCATGTTGGTTTGCTCATCTTCGTGCAACAAGACGACAAGAAATATATTCAAAGTTACTGATCAGACTGAAATAACCAAACTACCCATGATTACTATTAATTAATTATTTTCAGGATCAATAGCTGAAGAAAATTCCATTAGGCCAGCCCCAATGCAATGACTCACCGTATAGCCTCAGCTTGCCACTAGGCTCGGATGTCATGGTGTCTAAAAGTCGTATGCCCCTCAGTTGACATAGTATAGCTTGCACCGACCACTATTGCCTCCAGAGAGAGAGGGAAATTATAGTGGTAAAAAGTGATAGGTCAGAGAAAAAGGAGAAAAAGAAAGTCCAGCTCTAGTTAGCCCTGGTTGAAATAATAGTAGTGAAGGACCGAAAAGGCGACCAGAGGGGGATGTGAATGGGAGCCTCAAATTTCTCGCGAAATATTTGGCCACTATCCCAAATTCAGACCCCAAGAAGCAATTCAAGCACGGTGGTGTCCATGACCCAAACGAGTGGGGGGATGTTCGCTAGGAACACAGCGGGACACCACAAAGGCAACGCAACAGACGGAAGTCGAATCGGAGCTCAAACGACAAAGATGCGAGCAAATTAGAAAGTCAAAGCCAATGAAAATTCGCCAAAAAATCTGCAAGAAAATCGTTCATCCTCCCGAGCCAAATTTGATCCCTGCAAAATAAACACTAAGTTAGATTTTACTCGGTACTCGAGGTTGCACGGCCTACCAACAAGGGACAGCTCCCTGATTCAATCTGTCCTCACACACTGCAGTAAAAAATCAGAAGTGAAAACTTCATCCTCCAAAAGCACGTAGTAGTAATCAAGCACAACGATTATCTCATGTAGAATGAAAGGGACAACTCAAGTATTTTAGAAAGCAAATCATGTTGCTACTAGATCCTTGCTCACGGTCAACACTTGAGCCTGAACTCACGGCAGTAGATCAGAACGAAAGAAATATGACAGAGTGGAGGAACTGCACTCCACGCAAGACTTGAATAATTTGGAATCAGGACGAACGGCTGCTATGAGTGCCCAACGCTTGAACCAAGAGCACAGAATCCCTGACAAAGGAAGAAAGAGCTGCTGTCACTGCAGATCAGAGGTGCTGCTCTCTCAGGTCATTGCGGCCAGCCAAATATATACGAGGGCGACGCAAGCTCTGACAGGCAGGTAGGAGAAATAAATGTGAGAGAGGTGAACGGTCCAGTAAAACACGCACACGCGGACGACGTCCGCGAGGAGACGACACCAATCGCGGAGAAGCACGCGGCAGCCGAGCACTGAAGAACGCAAGGACACGCAGGCATCCACGCAAGAGCCAGACTGGCGTCCGACGTGGGTAGGCCGGTTGGCTCCCAAAGCTCGCCGTGCAAATAAGAGTAAACTCAGATGAACAGGGATTAGGCAAATCAAATCACAGAATCCGACAGGACTGCGGTGTCCAGAAGACGACGCTCCTAAAACGAACTAGAAAGTTGTGCTCAAGATCGAGAGGCAAACGGGCAGAGTCACTATCCAGTAGCTGTTGCTGCACAAGGGAGCACGATCTGTGCTGGAGCACAGTCACAGGTAACGCTGCTGGAATCTCCCTCCGACCAGAGCCAAGAACCGAAGACCAACAGCCACGAAGTGAAAAGATGAGCGCAAGAACAGAGAAGAACCCAGAGGACAGTCAACCACAAAATCGACGAGATCTCAGTCAATACTTCATGAATCGTAGCCAAGATGGACTAGACCTTGGTACAAACAACTTATCTAAAAATCATCACACAAGATGAAATAGAACTCCGGGAAATTCAGATCGTAGCCAAGAACAAAAGGGGAAAATAAAGAGCACGAAAATCACAGGAAAAATATGTCGAATCCCGGAGGACAAAAGGAGGATTCGGGCCTCCATTTCCACACAAATATCACACAAAAACACCCACGAAAATCTTAGTTCTTGGACCTCTGTTTCAAGAACTCTAAGAGGAAGAAACCCTAGGTAGAAAGGGGGAAAATGAAATTGGAAGAGCTGAAGGGGGAAGGGAACCCCTCATTCTTATTTATGGGCACTATTATAAATTCTCTTTTTGCCCTTGGATACATAGAGTCCAAACCACTTAGCCAGGGGCATTATGGTCTGACTCAGGCTTCACTTGATCCGACGGCCATCGCGCCTTCTCACTGGTAGCCTCGCTTCCACGCGATCTCCCCGATGCCGCCACGTGCCGTCCGTCCGCATCGGGACCTCCCGGGTTTTGAAGCGCAAACCCGTGAAACCCGCCACTGATGGTTTTGAAGTGAAACCACCATACCGTTGCCGATGGTTTTGAGGGCAAACCACCAAACTGTCCGCGAGTAGCGTAGCCCGTATGCATCCCCCGCCGTGTACACTTGCACTTGTCGATGTCCCAAGTGTCAGCCACCGTGGCTGGCCGTCCGGCCTCTAGGTCCCTCGATCCAAGCCTCATGTCCGCCCTTCACGCACACGGTCCGTCAGCATGACATGCCCTACTTGATCTTCACCAACCGCCGACCACCGCCTCCGAGCTCGACACCTGCACAACACAAGCCAAGAGACACCGTTGTTTGACACGGAACCGAGTGCCACGGTTAGTAGAACACACTCACACACACCACTTGTGTTGGCATATTGACAATCGCTTATCATAAAAACTGCTACACAATGGCTACGGAAAAGCCGTGTGTTTGCAATCTCCCCCTTGATGAGTGCATTGTCAACACCAACACAAAACCAGAGACAACTCATCCAAGTGACCAAAAGCCAAAGAGTAGCTGGAAATGAGTCACTTGCAATGAGCAAAATTTGATCAAAACTTGGAACCTAAAGACATGGGCAACGGCTCGACGCGGCCAAGCAAAGCGAAAGCTAGCCCTCAAGAAGAGGCAGAGCGGGCTCAACACTACTAGCAAAGCACAAAACATCTAAAAATAGCTAGACCCTCCAGAAGAGGCAAAGGCTCAACACATCTAGCCGAAACAGCTCAAAACAACTCAGAGTGCAACTCCCCCTTGACAAATGCAGCCTCACAAATGTATGAACTCTCTGGATTTGTGGAATCATTCTCCCCCTTGTTGGCAAATGCACTTATCAAGATAGAAGCAAAAGAGTCTACAACTCCCCCTCAAAACATGCTATGAATGCAATGAAATGCAGAAATGCAAAGCTTTAGGAGTATAGCAATCCGAGTACAAAGATGCCCTAGATAGTGCTGTCAAGTGTATAGCAACAGGCGCATGTCAAAGCCAATGCTCAAACTGATCAAACGAAACGAAATATGGCACTTAAGCGAATTTGACCAATTTTAAGCATTTCATAAAAACGGGGTTCACCATTAAGACTAGCACATAGCAAGCATAAGCAGGAGATTAACTGCGTGCTATCCCATGTACCCCAAGAGACTACCCCATACATTTGCCTTGTCAAAAGCACACCAGTCCCTTATGCTGGTCTTTGAATTTTGCCACAAGGTCACGTAGGCACTTGCCAGTCCCTTATGCACTCAGATTTTAATTTTTTTGATTGATTTTTATGACCATGATAAAGAGTCTTTCATGGCCATAAGGTCACGTAGGTGTCAGCCAGTCCAGTAAACAAAGCATGAGCCATAGGCACTTAGCATACACAAGATAGAACAAAGGATCTCACAAACCTATGCATGCTAGGTACCAAACCTCAATGGTGAACATTTTTCAGATTTCATCAAGTATTAAACAAGTTCACATTTAGAAAGCAGGCTTAGCTCATAACATGTGTCAATATGATCAAAAGGAGCCTAAGCTGCAAACACCATCATGTATAAACAAGGCATATTAGCAGGAGCATAATTGTAATCAAAACTGCTATAAACATGAAGCTTAGCAAATGCACTATAATACATGATGAGATGCAATGCAATATGATATAAAGGAACAAAAGACAAAAACAAAAGCAAAAGAGAAAGTCAAAGAACTCTACATCAAGATACAAGGCTTCCCACATCTAAAATGGGAAGCAAATGCCCAACTCTCCTCTCAAGTGGGCAAACTGAGCTTGGTCAAGAGGCTTTGTGAAGATATTTACAATTTGGCGCTGGGTTAGGATATGCCTTAGGTCAATGTTTCCTTTCTCTTGGTGATCTCTCAGGAAATGATAGCGAATCTCAATGTGCTTGGTTCTAGCGTGGAGCACTGGGTTTTTGGCAATGCTTATGGCACTGGTGCTATCACATTAAAGGGGAATTCGAGTGAAGTTTAGGCCAAAATCCCTCAGGGTAGAAACTATCCAAAGCAACTGAGAGCAACACGCAGCGGCAGCAACGTACTCAGCCTCACAAGTGGATTGTGAAATGTTCGCCGCTTGCGAGAAGACCAAGAAATCGAGATGAACCCAAAAACTCACAAGTAACGAGGTAGACTTTCTTTCAACTCGACAACCCGCATAATCGCATCGAAAAGCCCGAAAGAGAAAGAGTCGAAGAGGTCGAATACCAAAGGCCAAGCTCAGGGGTAAAGCGTAAGTACCGCATGATTAACTTGACGGCTAGACGATGCGAAGTGCGCGGCGAAGACCGAAAGCGTGCGTAGAGACACACAGCGAGCTGGATGTCGGGCCTCATCGCCGTCAGGTACAACAACGACCCGATCATGCTGCGGTACTCCTTCTGGTCCACCGCTTCTCCTTCCAGGTCCGGGTCCATCACTGCCGTGGTTGACATGGGTGTAGGAAGGGGCTTGGCATCACCCATGTCGAATTTCTTCAGTAGATCCTTGGTGTACTTGCCTTGGTGTACAAACGTCCCTTCTCGAGTTTGCTTGATTTGCAACCCAAGAAAGAATGTCAGCTCACCCATCATACTCATCTCAAACTCCCTGCTCATCATATCTGAAAACTTTGCAACAGGAGAGTGTGAAGAGCCACCAAAGATGATATCATCCACGTAAATCCACAGCAAGAGTGTGTCATTGCTATGCTTGAGGAGAAACAAGGTTTTGTCAACAGAACCCATGGTAAAACCCTTGCCCAGCAGAAAAGACTCAGATGCTCATAGCACGCTCTAGGCGCTTGTTTTAGACCATACAAGGCTTTGTGGAGTTTGTAAACATGGTTGGGATGCTTGGGATTTTCAAAAACCTGGGGGTTGCCTCACATACACTTCTTCTTCTATGAACCCGTTTAGAAAAGCACTCTTGACATCCATCTGATACAGCTTGAACCCTTTCGAAGCTGCAAAAGCTAAAAGGATCCTAATGGCTTCTAAACGGGCAACAGGAGCGAGGGTTTCCTCAAAATCTATCCCCTCTTTCTGGCAATACCCCTGGGCAACCAACCTAGCCTTGTTTCTCACCACAACCCCATCCTCATTTTCCTTATTTTTGAAAACCCTCTTGGTACCTATGGGATTACACTGTGGTGGAGGTGGAACTAAGAACCGGACTTGGTTTCTCTCAAAGTTCTCTAATTCCTCATGCATAGCGTTGACCCAATCTGGATTCGATAAAGCCTGTCCAACATCTTTGGGCTCAAGATCGGCAACAAAAGCAGAATGTGTGAAATGTGGAATCTTATAAGATCTGTTGCGTGTAACACGCTCATTGATGTTACCAATCATGGTCTCAGGAGGATGGCGCTGCTGAATGTGCCGAGGTGCTTCCCTTGAAGAAGTCGCCTCCCCCTCAACTGCAGCAGGAGTTCCCTCAGGTGCAGCTGGTGCAAGCTGAGAAAACTGGTCGTTCGGCCCTGAAGTCATTGAGGAAGAAGGGCTGGGGCCGTCAACCAAAGTAGTCGTCGCAGGGTCGACTGGGGCAGCCGGCGGAGTCGGCTCGGGATCACCCCAATCGGCGTCGTCCTGCTCCTCCTCCACGAAAATGCTCTTGCCAATCTCCTGATTACCTGCACTCTCAAAGACAGGAGTCGAACAAGGTGTGGTTTCATCGAAGGTGACTTCACAAGTCTCCATGACACGGTTAGTTTCAAGGTTAAGTACTCGATAAGCA
Organism: Themeda triandra; assembly: GCA_018135685.1. Lineage (NCBI taxonomy): Eukaryota > Viridiplantae > Streptophyta > Magnoliopsida > Poales > Poaceae > Themeda > Themeda triandra. The sequence continues at coordinate 12,494 of JAENPR010001093.1, read as the reverse complement.
TGTGAATGAGATGCATAACCAAGAAAAATGCTGTCTGAAGATCTAGATTCGAACTTGTCCAAGTTATCCTTCGTCAGAATAAAGCAATTGCAACCAAACACCCGAAAATGACTCACTTTGGGCAACCGGCCAAATCGCAGCTCATAAGATGTTTTTTTTTGTGAAAGCTCGAAGAAAAATGCGATTGGAAACATGGCAAGCTGTGTTGATCGCTTCGGCCCAATACCGTCTAGGAGTCCTATGCTCATCGAGCATTGTCCTGACTATCTCAACAAGGGTCCGATTTTTGCGCTCAACAATCCCATTCTGCTGAGGGACATAAGGCGAAGAAAACTGATGTTCAAGACCCAAAAAGTACAGATGGTTTCAAAATGAGTGGTCTTGAATTCTGTGCCATTGTCACTACGGATAGCTTGTATGGCATTCTTAGGCAACTCATTTTGCAACCTTAAGATCAAATCATGAACATGAGTGAAAGCCTCATCTTTTCTCTCCATGAAAAGATCCAAGAATAGCGAGAAAAGTCATCAACAACCACAAGAACATACCACTTGCCACCATCTGACCGGACCCGAGCTGGACCAACTGTGTCCATATGAAGAAGCTCGCCGAGCCCTTTGGTCATCACTTGGTTCACAGGAGGATGGGGAGCAGCAACCATCTTCCCATGACGACAAGTGTGGCAAACCAAATCCTTCTCAAATTTCAACTTGGGCAATCCTCGGATTAGATCAAGTGAGCTCAACCTAGCTAGTAAGTCAAAACTCAAATGACCAAGTCTCCTATGCCACTTCCAAAGCTCAGGAGAGGATCCGGCAACCAAACAGCGAGAAATACCAAATGAGCGAGAGAAATCAGCTCGAAAGACTTTGCCGAAGGGAACAATCCGACACACAAGATTTTCCTGGGGGTCAAGAACTTGAGAAAGACCTGGCTTAAAACGCACCTCATAACCTTCATCAAAGAGTTGCGAAACTGAAAGCAAGTTGAAGTGCAAATTCGAAACCAAAGCAACATCCTTGAGAACAAAGCTCTCGTTGAGTCGGACAGACCCACGAGAAAGCACCTTACCCTTGCTGTTATCCCCAAATGTGATGTACTCTTTACATGTCACGGGGTCGAGGCTAGAGAACAATTTTGAATTTTCGGTCATGTGGCACGACCAACCGGAATCAACAAGCCACGTGTTCTCCAAGCCTACATCCTGCATCAATAGTAAGACATGGGATGAACAAATGATCCAACACTGGGGTTAGCAAACTGAGGAGGAAACCAGTGTTGACTCATTTGCCCACGAGAAGTGTTAGCAAAAGCACCATACATGACATGTCTCATTTGGGTAGAGTGATCACCACGGTGAGGAAAACGTGGTGCGCTCAAGCTGTAAGACTGAAAGCCACGGTCATGAGGTCCAAGGTCATAAGCAAGACCTGAACCCCGCCGGGCATGACCACCATGTGGTCTCACACCTTGAGGCCTAGGACCTTGAGGAGCTACACCTCTAGGCCTAGCATTGAACCTCTGAAAGGGTGGAACAAACACACCATGAGCAGAGTTATGGTAAATCTCAAACTCATGCCGTTCATCTGTCTTCCTCCTAAAGCAAAACTCAAACAAGTGACCATCCCGATGACAATACTCACAGTGGTACACCTCTCTCTTGGGTGGTGACTGGTTCACTCTCTTGTGGGTATGGTTCACTCTTGGTGGTTGTTTGCTCTTTGGAGGGGCTCAACAGAGATGTCTGGCAGAGTGTCAAGTGGGTTCCTGAGGTGGTTTGGCTTCGGAGTCCACACTTGTTTTTGGGGTGGAGCTTTGGGTGGTTCCTCAAACACACCATCTTTCATAGTAGGCTTGTTAGGTTGTGGTGAAGTGATCTTGATCAACTTGGGGGTAGTGGTAGACTTGGTGGGTTTCTCGGATGCACTCAAACCACTGTGTTCACCAACCTTACCAAAAACATTTTCACCCTTCCCACCTGATGCAAAGCCTAATCCCGTTGTGTCAGTTCCCATCTTGAACTGACTCAACATCATGCCTAACTGCGGCTTGCTGCAAGACAACCAACTTAGCATGGACCAAAGATTTGTGATTTCTTCTTCGGCCCTTTTCTTGTCATGCCTACAAGACTCAAGTTCTAGCTCCAAGGCCTCACAACAAGCACATCTAGAAACTTGACTAGACTTTTCAAGCAAAGCAATTCTAGCAATTTTCTCACCTAGTTCAGACTGTAATTCAGAGCAAGACTTGCAAGGACCCAAAGTGATAGGCTTAGATCTAACCTCATCAAACTCATCTACCAAAGCAACATACTTGGATTGCAAATTAGCAAGGTTAGCCATATGCACAACACAAGCATCACACTCAGACTCATCGATTATAGCAACGGACGACTTAGCAAACTCAAGCTCTTTGACTGCACTCTCCCACTTAGCCTTATACTCTTTTCTCTCACGGGTAGCAAGTTTAAGCAACTTATCCTGGCTAAGTGAGCATCACCCAAAGACTCAACCTCAGCAATACGAGAATCGACGGATGGTTCTACCTCAGGCTCGGTGTCGACGTTCTTCTCGTTGCCGGTAGTTGTGTCATAAAGTGCCATGGTGCAGAAGTCTCCGTGCTTGGAGTCAGCGAAGAAGCATAGCCCGTTGAACTTGTTCTCAATCTTTCTCTCGGACTCATCTTCGCTTGGAGGCGAGCTATGGTCGGAGTCGTTGTCGAGGTCGCTGAGTGATGCGAGGAAGGCACGCTGCTTCGCCTTATGCTTCTCCAGGAAATTCTTCTTGATGGTGTTCTTGTCAAATCCTCCCTTGGATTTGTGCTTGTAGGAGGAGGACTCGTGCTTGTCCTTCCGCTTGCCGTAGTCATACTTGTTGTAGGAGTTCTTGTCGGTCTTGGGACAGTTGGCGATGTAGTGGTCGGGATCTCCGCATCCGAAGCGCCTTGCTTGGTGATGCATCGCCAGCGATTCAAGAGGTTGTTGTGGAACCGCGAGAACCGACTAATCACCAACGCTAGCTCATCGTCCCCAAGAGCCTCCATCTGCTCCTCTGTAGCTGAGACCAAAGATGACAAAACAAGAGACAGCGGTGAAGGGTTAGCCAAAGAACTTGAACCTCCAGTACCTGAGACCAACGCCATGGTTGGAGCAGACGGATTCCTGATCCTCGCCTGCGTCTGGTGGTCGATCTCGGTGGACTTGAGCTTGCTGAACAGCTCATCCACGGTGAGAGTGTCATAGTTGGGCGACTCGATGATCGCTGACACTTTTACTTCACAAACCCTCCGATCAAGAGCATATAGAACCTTAAGAGCTCTCTGATGATCGTCATAGGGCATCTGAGGGTTGTTAGCCCTCATCCTGTTCATGATGGTCTGAAAGCGAGAAAACAAAGCATCGACAGATTCATCATTAGCTTGAACAAAGTTCTTGTATTCCCTCTTGTATGTTTCGTAGAGTCTGGTCTTAACATGGGCAGTGCCCTCGTGATAGCTCTGAAGCCTCACCCAGATCTCATGAGCTGTCGCGCAATCGGAAACATGCTCAAACTCAGTAGTGTTAAGCGCAGAGAAATGCATGGCACGCGTGGTGTTGTTCGCATTATGTTGGTCAATCTGAGCCTGAGTGACTCTGTTTCCAAGAATCACATAACCAACATTCTCGACGATTTCCCAAACACTTGAATCTATCCCTTGGAGATGCGCCGACATGCGGATCTTCCAATAGGGGTAGTTCGTGCCATCGAACTGCGGCGGCTTGCCTGGCCCGCGGTTCATACTGTCGCCTTTGAGGATCACGGACCGATTAAGGTGGAGTGATCCTAACCGGCTTTGATACCAATTGAACGACCAAAAAGGCGACCAGAGGGGGGTGAATGGGAGTCTCAAATTTCTCGCGAAATAATTGGCCACTTTCCCAAATTCAAACCCCAACAAGCAATTCAAGCACGGTGGTGTCCATGACCCAAACGAGTGATTGGATGTTCCCTAGGAACACAGCGGGGCACCACAAAGGCAACGCAATAGACAGAAGTCGAATCGGAGCTCAAACGACAAAGATGCGAGCAAATTAGAAAATCAAAGCCAATGAAAATTCGCCAAAAAATCTGCAAGAAAATCGTTCATCCTCCTGAGCCAAATTGGATCCCTGCAAAATAAACACTGAGTTGGATTTTACTCGGCACTCGAAGGTGCACGGCCTACCAACAAGGGACAGCTCCCTGATTCAATCTGTCCTCACACACTGCAGTAAAAAATCAGAAGTGAAAACTTCATCCTCCAAAAACACGTAGTAGTAATCAAGCACAATGATTATCTCCTGTAGAATGAGAGGGACAACTCAAGTATTTTAGAAAGCAAATCACGTTGCTACTAGATGCTTGCTCACGGTCAACACTTGAGCCTGAACTCACGGCAGTAGATCAGAACGAAAGAAATACGACAGAGTGGAGGTACTGCACTCCACGCAAGACTTGAATAATTTGGAATCAGGACGAACTGCTGCTATGAGTGCCCAGCGCTTGAACCAAGAACACAGAATCCCTGACAAAGGAAGAAAGGGCTGCTGTCACTGCAGATCAGAGGTGTCGCTCTCTCAGGTCATTGCGGCCAGCCAAATATATACTCAGATGAACAGGGATTAGGCAAATCAAATCATAGAATCGGACAGGACTGCAGTGTCCAGAAGACGACGCTCCTAAAACGAACAAGAAAGTTGTGCTCAAGATCGAGAGGCAAACGGGCTGAGTCACTATCCAGTAGCTGTTGCTGCTCAAGGGAGCACGATCTGTGCTGGAGCATAGTCACAGGTAACGCTGCTGCTGGAATCTCCCTCCGACCAGAGCCAAGAACCGAAGACCAACAACCACGAAGTGAAAAGACCAACGCAAGAATAGAGAAGAACGCAGAGGACAGTCAACCACAAAATTGACGAGGTCTCAGTCAATACTTCATGAATCGAGCTCAAATTTTGCACACATAAACTAGACCTTGGTAGAAACAACTTACCTAAAAATCATCACTCAAGATGAACTAGAACTCCGGGAAATTCAGATCGTAGCCAAGAACAAAAGGGGGAAAACAAAGAGCACGAAAATCACAGGAAAATATGTCGAATCCCGGAGGACAAAAAGAGGATTCGGGCCTCCATTCCCACACAAATATCACACAAAAACACCCACAAAAATCTCAGTTCTTGGACCTCTCTTTCAAGAACTCTAAGGGGAAGAAACCCTAGGTAGAAAGGGGGAAAATGAAATTGGAAGAGCTGAAGGGAGAAGGGAACCCCTCATCCTTATTTATGGGCACTATTATAAATTCCCTTTTTGCCCTTGAATACATAGAGTCCAAACCACTTAGCCAGGGGCATTATGGTCTGACTCAGGCTTCACTTGATCCAACGGCCACCGCGCCTTCTCACCGGTAGCCTCGCTTCCACGCGATCTCCCTGATGCCGCCACGTGCCGCCCGTCCGCATCGGGACCTCTCGGGTTTTGAGGCGCAAACCCGCGAAACCCGCCGCCGATGGTTTTGAGGCGAAACCACCAAACCGTCACCGATGGTTTTGAGGGCAAACTACCAAACCGTCCGCGAGTAGCGTAGCCCGTACGCATCCCCCGTCATGTACACTTGCACTTGTCGATGTCCCAAGTGTCAGCCACCGCGGCTGGCCGTCCGGCCTCTAGGTCCCTCGATCCAAGCCTCACGTCCGCCCGTCACCGCACCCGGTCCGTCAGCATGACACGCCCTACTTGATCTTCACCAACCGCCGACCACCGCCTCCGAGCTCGACACCTGCACAACACAAGCCAAGAGACACCGTTGTTTGACACGAAACCGCGTGCCACGGTTAGTAGAACACACTCACACACACCACTTGTGTTGGCATATTGACAATCGCTCATCATGAAAACTGCTACACAATGGCTACTGAAAAGCCATGTGTCCGCAAGTAGCTCTAGAGTGTTATGCCTCCATGTCATCTAAACTTTTGTCCAAAGCCTACCCACCGCTGTATGCTTCCATTAGTGATGGACTTACGGGTTCCTCCCAATCATAGTACCACCGTCTGTCCATCTCGTTATCCAATACTAGCTACCAAATAAGGTTATCTGCTAGGATTGCTCTAACGCCAAATATTGTACATAGCTGGTAGGCTTGGATAAGGTTTTTATTTTTTTGCACTGAGTTCTACCTTAATATATTTTTTTCTGACATGATGCATGGCAGACAAAAATGGCTAATACTACAATATTTGAGATGCCGCAAGTACCTGCATGATTTCTACGCTATCGCCATTGTTTCGACTGGCGCCTGGCCCCGAAAGTCCCTAATGCTGCTAACACAACCGACAAGGTCGAGTCCACTTCAGTCATCTCACCAATGTCATTTTAAACATCATCGTTGACGAAATGCAAGTGAGGGTTTCGTGACATGCGTGACCATGCGTCACCTGGCACTGCTAATTCTTTTTTTTTAGAAAACGTTATTCTTTTCTTCTTTTTTTTTTTTTTTTTTTTTTTTTTGTAGAAAACGTTACCTGACTATTATAGTGATCCACCTGCTCCCGTAGTGCTGCCGTCAATTAATAGGAGCACAACTCTTCAAATATTTTTGCAGACTGGTGGTGACATGTCTATATAATTATTATAGCCTACCTATCGCCTGACTATTATACTGATCCACTTGCTCCAGTAGTGCCGCTGTCAATTAATAATAAGAGGAAAAGACTGGAAATATCTTTAGTATTATAACCTACCTATCGCGTGACTAATCCATCTGATCCGGCCTATAGTGCTGAGGTCATTTAATAGGAGCACAACTCTTGAAATATTTTGTGCAAACATACGTGTGTATATTGCAACGGAGTTCAATATGTCTTGCAATCAGAGTATGTATATTACGAATTGTTCTAAGTTGTTGAGCACAGATCTTGAATCCTCTATTTATGTCTAGCAAACATGCCCGTGTACGTGTTGCATTGGAACTCAAAATGAATTGGAATCGGACTCCTTACCACGGACGAGAGTTGTTCTGGTAGCATAGGTCATGAATCCAAGATGTGCATATAAGATATACGGAAGACAGAGGGTATTTTGAAAGGTAAGAAAACCAGAATGAAAGAATAAATCTGTACTGTTTAATATTAAATATTGATATAGATTAGGGATAGAGGAAAAGAGGATATATAGATAGAGTACATGAACATATGCCGTATAGTACATATATGAGTAGCTTATACAAACAATATACTAGCAGCCATATCTACACGGGCGGGGTGTGTGCCATGGGCATGGTATGATCGGCCTCGCGGCAGTTGCTTTTTTTTTTTTCTTTTTTGAGAATTATACCACGCCAGGCAGGGCCGCTTTCGCCGTGCCTCCCGCGCCCTGCCAGGCAGGCGTGCCCACCGCCACCGCCACCGCCACTCCCCCCCTCCCCCGGGTAGGGCCGCCTGTGTTGCATTGCGCGTCGGACCGGCCCATACCAAAGGAGGGCCTGCTGCTCCATGGTCAGACAGATACGGACTGGAGCGCCACCTGTGAGAGCCGCTAAGGAGTGCGTGCAGGGCAGATGCACTCGCGGAAGGCCACAAGAGAGATAGGCACGTTGGTGGAAGAAAAATATGTAACTTTATTTGTTGGGCCAGCACAATTAAGTAGCTGAAAGAAAATTTTGTTGAACCAACAAATTTAGGTTGCTTGATAGGTCGCATGCTGGAGTGCGTTTTTTAGCCTACATTGTCCAATTGTAGGATAGCTAGTGAGTTTAGTTTGGTGGAATTGCTCCAACAAGTATCAGTAGACAAAGTTTGATTAAACTGACACCTACATCGACGACAACGATGGCGGTGGTGGGTATTCATCATCGGCTCGGCAAACTGATCAATAATAAGGCGAAACTGATAAAATTCCTTCTAGATTTGTCGATCGTTTGGTTAAAATTCTGGATTACATCCCACGCATCAACGAACCAAAAGTGAAGACATACATACGAAACCAAAAAAAAAAAAAAGAAAAGAAAAAAGATTATTTATCATGCTAGCGGCCGGCTAGCGGATGATGGGGAGCCCAACACAGGCAACAGCAGCTTGCTAGCTGCCTCAAAGTGCTGTGGCGCTGCAAAGGGTCCCCGGAGTCAATACGGTACCGGGCGGCGTCACACTGCCGTTCGGCGCCGGGAAACGGATGTAGCACTGATGGTCGAAGTAGTAGACCGCCTTCTGAAATGGGAACTTGTACATGAACGTGGAGGCGACCGTCACGAGGACGTTGAAGGAGCCGTCGGTAGCCTCCCTGGCGAACAGCTCGGCTGCTGCCGGGGTTAGCGGAGTGGCGCTGCCCTGCAAGGTGGCGTGGACAACGTTGGATGCCCTGGGGCGCTGGACGAAGATGGGCAGCGCGTCGACGCTGGGGCCAAGCTGCGTCCCGCCGTAGGACGCCACCGCTATCAGGTCCAGGTACCGGACGTCGAGGTATCTGTGCTGGTTGTGGAAGCTCAGATCCATGGCGATGTCGTAGTCGAGCGAGGAGGTTGCGTTGTAGAGGCTGAAACTGACGGCGACGGCAGTGTCCACCCGCGGCCGCAAGTTGTCGGGACGGAGGATGAGCCAGAGTAGAATCGACATCACGCTGAATGGGATCCAGTACTCGATGAGGCCGTAGACGCAGGTGAAGAACTCACAGAACCCGCAGTTCTCCGAAGGGTCCCAGTTACAGGAGAAACAACACATGCCGCAGCAACAACACAGAGACCAGCAACAACGGTCACAACAGTCATCCTCGCGGGGCTTCCTCCCGCGACTGCGGCGTGGCATTCTGTTTCCCTTTCTTATGGATAATTTTTTTTTCGAATTAGGGGGGATCCCCCATTTCCATTAAACGAGTTTAACGGAAATACACGAGAGTTCAAGACAGTTCAGGAGAGCAAAGACCGGCCCAGAGAATGTGACCTTAACAGAAGGCTCGTATGAGAGCTACATCACCAAAAAACAAAAGATGAGCATCACTTCATCGCGATCCTCCAGGTTGCCTCCAGCATCTGGTGCTTCAGCAGGCGCTCCAGCATCTTCATCGGTGGCCGACATCAGCAAGATCTGCACCGGAGACCTTGGCTTCAGCATATCCACCGCGATCTTGTACATGGCTTCAACTCCATTCAGCATCGACTCCTTCTCTTCTGGTTTCAGCAGACCTGTCCAATTTTTTATAAGAGCACACGTATGACTGATGATGGTCAGGGGATTATGGATGTTTTTTCCTTCGAAACAAACACTGTTTCTTGTTTTCTAGATAGCCCAGCAGACAGCCCCTATCCCAATAGCATGAAATTGCTTCCCGTTAGGGAGCTAGGTCTGACACCAAACCCAACTTTGATCAAAGTTTCTAGGAATGTTATTTGCCCCCAGAGCTGTGGCAATAACCCCCCATATATATTTGGCAGTAGAGCAATTGAATAAAAGATGATCAACATCCTCTTCTTCCTCACAAAAGCAGCAAGAGGAATCCCCAACCCATTTCCTCTTGATCAAATTGTCTTTTGTCAGAATAGCTTTATTAGCTATTAGCCACATAAAGATTTTGATTTTGGCAGGAATCTTACCCTTCCAGATATACTTAAAGGATGGCCCATTATCAGTCCTTGTTAAAGCATTATACATTGATTTCACAGTAAACTTATTCTTGTTACTGAGCTTCCAGATACACTTATCTTCATCATCACATATAGATATAAGGCTGATCCCTTCCAAAATCTTACACCACTGGTTATTAAGTTCTGGAGTCAGCCATCTACAGAATGTGATATTTTGGCCATTTACAACAGCCTGCCACACATTAACCAACTGTTGATCACACAGCTTAAACAGGTCAGGAAACAGCTGAGCAAGTGGTTCATCAAATAGACAGGCATCAAGCTAGAAGCTAGTCTTTTTGCCATTTCTCACCACCATTTTCCTCCCTTGCAAGTACACACCTTTGATTTTGAGCAAATCTGCCCATATAGGGGAGTCAGTTTGTTTGTGTTTCACAGTTGCAATAGTGTCTTTCCTAAGGTATTTAAATGCTATAATTTCTTGCCATATCCCAGATTCCACTTCTAGTTTCCACCACCACTTGCATAGTAGGCTCACATTCATAAGGTTGATATCTTTGATCCCAACCCTCCTTTCTTTTTGCTTTTAGAGATTTTCAACCATTTAACAAGGTGGTATTTGCTTTTGGTATGTCCACCCTGCCAAAAGAAGGTTCTCCTGGTTTTGTCCATTCTATTAATAGTACCCTTGGGTAGTCTATATATGGACATGTGATATATAGGAGTGTTGTTAAGACTGGATGTAATGAGGGTTGATCTACCAGCAATAGACATACATGAACCCTTCCAAACATCTAGCTTCTTGTCAGTCTTTTCATTCAAAGGCAGCCAATCACTCAAGTGCAGTCTACTGGGGCTGACTGGAACCCCTAGATATTTGATGGGGAACTGAGTAATCTGACAATTAAAAATCTCAGCATAAGTACTTGCACTGTTATCAAAGTCATTAATCACCACAATTTCACTTTTATTAAAGTTGATCTTTAGCCCAGATATCATTTCATACAGGTATAGCAGTAGTTTTAGATTTCTAGCTCCAACAAAGTCATGTTTGATGCACATAATTGTGTCATCAACATACTGCAAGACTGCTACACCCTTGGGAATGATATTATCAATCAAACCAGTAAATAGGCCACTATTTTGTGCTTTTAGAACCATCCTTGTTAAGCAGTCAGCCACAAAATTAAACAAAATGGGGGAGAGGGGGTCACCCTGCCTCACTCCCTTGTAGCTCTTGATATAAGGTCCTATCATGTTGTTTACTTTGACACTAACAGTCCCCCCTGTCACAACCTGCTGTATCCAGCCACACCACTTGGCACAGAAGCCCCTTGCCTCAAGAAAATAGAAAAGCAGTTTCCAATTCACTTTGTCATAGGCTTTCTCGAAGTCTAACTTGAGAACAACCCCACTTTCCTTTTTGTATTTGGTTTCATGAAGGATTTCATGTACAATCATCACCCCAGACATTATGTTCCTACCTTTCATGAAGGCTGTTTGGGCAGGATGAATCAGTTTGTTTGCATAATGCTCAATTCTCAGGGTTAAGGTTTTGGTGATCAGCTTATATAAACAGTTAAGGAGACAGATGGGTCTGTACTGCTATATTCTAGCTGCATCTGAGACCTTGGGAAGTAAAGTAATGATCCCATAGTTGATTCTACTTATATTCACCCTGCCTTCATGAAAGTCTTCAAACAATTTCAATATGTCACTCTTAACAATCTGCCAGCATGCTTGATAAAATTCAATAGGGATGCTATCTGGGCCAGTAGCTTTATTTTTTTCCATTTGAGACAAAGCCTCCCAAATTTCTGTTTTAGAGAAAGGTCTACAAAGATAGTCATTATCTGCATCAGATAGATTATCTGCATTTTCCCAAATGCTATCATCAATCTACATTTCTGCAAGTGAAGTGGGGCCAGAAAGCTCAGAGTAATACTCTGTAGCATGGTCTAACAGATTTTCATCTCCCTCAATTACAATATCATCCTTTGTTAGATTAAGGATGTAATTTTTCCTTTTCCTCCCACCGGCTATCCCGTGGGAAGTATTTAGTATTCAGATCCCCTTGTAAAAGCCGGTTTTTCATGGGATGCTGTTAAGCCAATACAACTCCTCCTGTTCTAGTAGTTTTAGATTTCAGCAATAGCCTCGACTTTCCTGAACCACGATCTTGAGATAGAAGATTGTCTTCTTCCGGTTGTTCTAAAGTTGCTAATTTAGTTTGTAGATCCTTTCTTTTTTTCCTCATTTCACCTGTCACATTTAGTCCCCACCCCTTAAAATATTGTTTGATGAGTTTATGCTTCTGCTGAATCTTATCCAATGTAGTCTTTGCTCTACAAGGTTTCACCCAGATTTTTTCTACAAGTGTAAAAAACTCAGGATTCTTGAGCCAACGAAGCTCAAATCTAAACTGAATATTTTTACTTGGAATCAAACCTTCAGTCAACATTACCAAAGGATTATGATTAGAAATATCTCTGGGAAGTTTTTTAATCATGGCTAAGGGGAAGAGATCTTCCCAATCCTTAGTCACTAGCACTCTATCCAATTTCTCCAAAGTAGGGAACTCCTGATTGTTTGACCAGGTGTACATTCCACCAGTCATCACAATCTCTCTTAATTCATAGGTGTGTATTAAGGAATTGAAAAGCCCAGAATGCCTATGAACCCCAGACGTGGTGTTTCTTTCATTTGCATATCTGATGATATTAAAGTCACCCCTACCAGCAAGGGTTCCTTACTGACAGCACAGAACTGTGCTAACTCAGTTAAGAAATTCATCTTGTTCTCCTCTTGAGCAGGACCATAAACTATCAAAAGATTCCATTTAACTTTATTTGCCTTATCCCACAAGTTCAATTGTATCATATAATCACCCTCTTTAAAGGAAC